>PVHX01017090.1:0-11413 GCA_004024805.1 Geosciurus inauris | reverse complement strand
AGTATAATAACTAGGGGCTATATGGGGCTGGGATTGTGGCTCAGTGGTAAAGCACTTGCCTAGCACGTGTAAGGCATTGGGTTCAACCCCCAGCACCACATAAAAATAAATAAATAAAATAAAGGTATTGTGTTCATCTATAACGAAAAAAACTATTTAAAAAAAATATCTAGGTTAGGCAGGGCACGGTGGTGCATGCATGCCTGTAATTCCAGCACTTTGGGAGGCTGAGACAGGAGAATCGTGAGTTCAAAGCCAGCCTCATCAACGGCGAGGCGCTAAGCAACTCAGTGAGACCCTGAGACATAAAACACAAAATAGGGCTGGGGATGTGGCTCAGTGGTTGAGTACCCCTGAGTTCAATACCCAGTACCAAAAATAACAATAACAACAACAACAACTAGGCTATATACCCAAACTTCTTTCCGAGTGTTGATTCCTCACTCTCCACTTTCAGGTCCTGCTTTTAGCAAGTCGGTATCTGCTTACCTCATCTTCATCACCAGGCTCAACTGTCCCTGACTCTGATACCCACTGTTGCTGGCTGACTCACCTACTTGGCTTCCAGTCGGCCTGACTCAGTGTGGTTGAGGTAATTCCCACAGACCAGTGGTACCACTGCCTCACAGTGCTGCACTCTAGAAGACCTGGACCAAGTCCTTTCCCAAGAGGATTACAGTTGCTTTCAGAAGGTGACTCCCACTCCACTGCACATGTGGCTCCAGTCTCTGCCTACACCAAAAATTCTGATTACCTGGAACACATTTTGGCAGCTCTGTGCCCAGCACTTCATTCACCCAGCTCCCATTAACAGCGCAGCGATACTCCCCTGGAATCACACAAGGGATACATGTCAACACCACCACATCTTCTCTCTTCCATTTCCCCGTCTCAGGCAGAGCCTGGGCTCCTCTGGGATTTGAGAAGAGGGTCAGAACAAATCAACTAGAAAATAATCTTGAGTATCCCCCAAGTAATCCCTCAGATCTCTATCCTGCCAAAGGAGAAGAAAGAGTAATCTTTTTGTGTGTGTGTTGCTGGGGATCGAACCCAGGGCCTTGTGCATGCCAAGCAAACACTCTACCAACTGAGCTATATCCCCAGCCCAAGAGTAATCTTCAAAGCAGAAGGAAAGGAGGGTAATGATAAAGACTGGGAAAGTGCTTCAAGTGGGAAAATAAAATTTTAAAAAATGTTAATAATATAATAAAAAGCAATGTAGTAGGGCCTATTGTGTTTCATCCAGTACTGCCAAGGCCTCTACTGCAAGAAAATCAGTCATCAGCCGGGTACAGTAGCACATGCCTGTAACCCCAGCAAACTTAGGAGGCTGAAGCAGGAGGATTGCAAATTTACGGCCAGCTTTAGCAAATTAAAAATAAAAAGGGTTGGGGATGTAGCTCAGTAGTAAAGTGCCCTTGGGTTCAATCCTCAGTACAAAACAAACAAACAAAAAACCCCAGTCATCACAGTATGGCAACTTGCAACTGGAAGCATTTCTTTTGTGAGTTTTACATGAAACAACTGGTCCAAAGGTAGATAACCATATGAAAGGAATGTTGTAGGTAGTGGTAGCTGCAAAGCTTAAGATTTTCTATGGATGATCCTTGAGAACATACCCTGGCCCGTGTGAAAACTGTATCCTTAGTGAATGACAATGTCACTCTCTACAAACCCTCCCCAACCCAGAAAGATTTTGCTTTTCGACCTCTAAGTATTCACATTCCCTTTCTCTTTCTCTAGTAGAAGAACCTACCTCCTTCTTCATGTTCCATGTAGTAATATGGCTCCTCACAAGTGTAGTGAATGACAGAACCAAATAAAGTATTTTCTGGATCTTTAACTTTACCATTCGGAATGGGTTCAGGAGTGCCACAATCCACAGCTACAAGAGGAAGGGAGGAGACTGATGGTCAGGACAGTCACTCCTTCCAGGAAGAGTGATGGGGTCAGTTCCATCATTATTTCTTCCCCACCCCATATCCATAGCACACCCTGGATGAATTTCCCTACACCACCTCTCCATGACCATCCTCTTTAACTGGCCATCCTCTTCACCCCACTCTCTAGCCCATCAAGACCTGCCAATCCAGATGGCCCATTGAAAGCTAAAAGGAAGAACCTGGTTCTTAGTGGTTGGCAGAGGGTCCTGTGGAAGCCAAGAAGGCATCCATTTAGAGCTATTAACTAGCAATCCCAAAGCCTCTTTCCTAGCCAGGCATGGTAGCACATGCCTGTGTTCCCAGCATCTCAGAGGTTGAGGCTCAAGGATCCTCAGAGGTTGAGGCTTTGAGGCCAGCCTGGGCAACTTAATGAGACTCTGTCTCAAGATAATAAATAAAATGGACTAAAAGGTATATCTCAGTGGTACAGTAGCACTGGATTCAAGACCCAGTACTAGGAAAGAGGGAGGGAGGGAGGAAGGGTGGAAGGAAGGAAGGAAGGAAGGAAGGAAGGAAGGAAGGAAGGAAGGAAGGAAGGAAGGAAGGAAGGGCCAAGTTCCTTTTTTTTAGAAGAAATATGCTAGTCCAGCTAACTTGAGACCAGGCAAGGGCTAGGTCTAGAAAATCTTCTGTGACTGGCTTCCCTTCAAAAAACCAACCCACTCTCTCACAACTCTAAGAGGAAACTATACATTTGATTTTTATGTGCTGATTTTTCAATTCCCTTTGAGAGGAAAAAAAAAAAATTCCTCATTGAAGAGACACGTACGTTGACATTTCAGTTTGGAATTACTCCACTGTCCGTTGCTTTGACAAGTTGAATAGAAAAATGTTGAGCCAACACTTCCCTAGAGAACAATAGACATCAGCATTAATTTATATAGAGAGAGATGGGAAATCAAAACAAAAAATGAAATTGATCTCTGGACCTGGATCAATGAGGAATCCTCACCAAAAGAAGCTTGGGAACATCTTAACAGATGTTCCCAAAGCACCCAGGAGTTGGGGCTGAAAGACACAATTCTGTCCCAACATATCCTCTCCCCTTCCCCAGGAAGCTTGAAGGCAGAGAGAATGCCCAGCTGGCCAAGGAGCTCCAAGACTCACAAAGGACTGAAGATCTTGAGCTGTACTATGGGACATGTGTTAATACCTTAATCGAACAAAGACATTAGGCAACAACTGGACAATTTCAGTATGCTTATCCTGATCTGCCCAAAGATTAGGGAGAAGCCCAAATGGTACTTTACCTCTACAACTTCAAACCCATCCTCACAGGTTATCTTCACCACATCTTTAAACACATATTTTGCCTTTTCAGGCTCCCAAAAAGAATTGGCAGTGACTTCTTTCGGACAGGGGTTTGCTTAGAAAGGAAAAAATGGGGACAGAAAAATATTTTAATTAAATTGTTGGACACTGTTCTACATGCATCATTCTCACACTTTCTAAAATCATTCAATTGTTCTCAGTTCCAACGCCTAACATTCTAATATGGCAGATAGTTAAAATAACATGGCCTTACTAACTAACCATCCCTAGGTTGTCCACATTCTCAGATCTAGTTGCAGGATTACTATATGTTGAGGCATTTCTAGCAATAATTGACAGATTTAGATCTTCTGGAGAAACTGATGTATCCCAGAATTCTATCCAAACAACAGCCTACCTGTTTTGATTCTACATTGTTCAAGGACCTTCGAGTCACCAGCCAAAAAGCCACTTTTAGATTACTCACGATCTCCATGATAACGAAGTTTCCAGCCTTTTTCTTGCCCTGTTAGATCAGTTTGAAAGATGATATCAAGAGTGTTACTCATGGTTTCAATAGTCAGGGGCCCAGGGAATCCATTACCACAGTAAGGACCAAATTGTTGATTTCTTGCAACAAACTGAAAGAAAAAAAAGCAGTTAAATCAGAAGAGAAAGAATTTTAAAGGCAAGAGGTTAAATGGAAGGTAAAAAAGGGACAGTCAAGCACAGTGGTGCATGCTTACAATCCTAGCTATTCTGGAGGCTGAGGCAGAAGGACCGCAAGCTCCAAGCCAGCCTCAGCAACTGAGCGAGGCCCTATTTTTTTTTTTTCAAAAGAAAAATAAAAAAGGCTTGCAAGGGGGCTGGGATTGTGGCTCAGTGGTAGAACACTTGCCTCGCATGTGTGAGGCACTGGGTTCAATCCTCAGCACCACATAAAAATAAATCAATAAAGATATTGTGTCCACCTACAACTAAAAAAAAAAATTACTGAACTCTTAAAAAAAAGGGGGACTTGCAGCATAGCTCAGTGGTAGAGTACGTGCCTAGCTGTACAGTACTGCCAAAAAGAAAAAGAAATGGAGATAATAAATGTAATACAAAATAAGAAGAAGAAAATAAGAGGCAGGAAGAAAAATAGTTGTCTTCAAGAAGAAGTAAACTGGGGTGAGGGCAAGAATTAATCATCCACCACGCACAACTAAACTGTCATGGCAGTTCCCCTCTGAGTCAGCTGGTTCCACATCAAAATCTTCTCTCCGCACAGTGACCACCACTTGGAACCCCTCCTCCAACTGGATTTGATATTCACACCTTGAGTTCTCTGGATATGGATTGGGATAATTGGGACTTGCAATCTCTCCGGTCAATGTAGTAAACACATCCCCACTGCAGTTGACTAAGGGAGGAAAAAAGAAAGAGGAAATCAAATATAGGGTCAAGCAAAGAAGTTCCTGCACCAATTCCTTCTGTCATAAACTGAGAGTCCTTCATTCAGACTAATCTGGGATCCATTCCCTGACTGGAGCCCACATGGAGCAATTATACACCCAATGCTTATTAGTAGGGATATCCAATGCCTATGAGATTTCTATCACTTTTTTTTTTCTTTTTTTGGTACTGGGGATTGAATTCAGGGGTCCTCGACCACTGAGCCACATCCCCAGCCCTATTTTGTGTTTTATGTAGAGACAGGGTCTCACTGAGTTGCTTAGCGCCTCCCCGTTGCTGAGGCTGGCTTTGAACTTGGGATTCTCCTGTCTCAGCCTCCCAAAGTGCTGGGATTACAGGTTTGAGCCACTGCGCCTGGCTTCTATCACTGCTCTTATAATGGAACCCTTCATGGATATGAACAACCTCAGGCAGACTCTTCACAGGCATCTCTCTCTCTTCTCCATTAACTAACTTTATATTGTGGCCTTATGTATCTGTTTGGATCTTAAATGTTTCTCAAAGTCCCATATGCTAATGGCTTAATCGTCAGCCTGTGGCACTATTGGGAGTTGGTGGAAATTTAGAAGGTGGAGCCTAGTGGAAGGAGGTAGATCACTGGGGGTGTGTCCTTGAAGGGGCTGCTGGGATCCCAACCCCTTTCTGACTGTCCTTTACTTCCTGATTTAAAAGTTGTTTATCTCAGTCATTTCGTCACAGCAATGAAAAGCTAACTAACATACCTTGTCTTGTTCCCCTCCTGTGGTTCCCCCCTTAGTTTGTGGGTAACTAAGAATAGATGGCCTGAAAGGAGAGTCTAATCAAAATTGGGAGGATGGACAAAGCCCCTTCTGAGGCCTCACTTTATTCCAAATCCCATGGAACATGAACCTCTTTTAATACCAAGCTCACCTCCACAATTCCTCCTATCATCATGGAGGAAGTATTCTGGAGGACAGGAACAGAAGTAACCACCAATGAAGTTGTTGCAAAAGTGGCTACAAGGAACGTCTTCAAAATCTGTGCACTCATTTACATCTGTAACATAGAAAAAGACTGAGGTCAAGGACAAACGTCTAGAAGGAGGAATGAGGTGAAACCCAAAACCACAAGGGTAAAGAAAAAAAAGGAGAGACCAACTGTTAAAAATCGTCAAAGAACCATATTTCAGAGTGCTATTATTCCACATAACTTTCCTGAACTATGATTCCAAAGTTGTGCCCTGCCATTGCACTGCTATAAAGGAGCTCTCAATACCAGAGATCCCTGATTTTTCTTGCCTACAGAGCATTTCAGTGCCAGAGACAACACTGTGCAGGCGAAACATGTGATGATGTTTTCTGCAGGGAGGAATCATTGGTTCATCTATGTCTTTATACCACATTGGTCCTTCTATCAGAGATAAGCAATACTTTGACTTTGTAACAAGTTCTAACTTCATTCTACTCTGAAGACAGATATAGAAGTGCCCAGAATTTGAAAGTTTGAATGCCGTATTTTGAATCGGTTGGAGCATCTTACATTCCTTGTGTAATTTTTGGCAAGTGATTAAATTTATAGTTCTCACTTTCTTTATCTTTTTATGGAGATAATAATACCTACCTTGAAGTGTTGAGATTATGTTAATATAGGAAATTTTCTAATATAGTACTCTATTCACTGTGGTTCTCAATAAATCAAAATTTATCATCTACTATCACCATTAACATCATCACCACTAAAATACGATCATGTGTTTGAATTTCACAAAGGTAATTCATGGAAGGAGGCAGGCCAAGTCAATACTTTGTAAAAGTTATAAATAGAATCCTCATTTAATGCATTGTACAATATTTTTACTGCTTCTAATCTTGTAGCTGGATCAATAAATCAGACACACAAGGGTGAGTCTTACCTGTGGCAACATAATATGCAGCAAACCCAGTAAATCGTTCCTCATTGGAGAAGTCTGACTTAAAGATCACCTGGAGTTTATTATATGGGACTTGGAACTCTTCCACAATTGGAGAGTTGGGATTCTTTCTGGTCCTCTGTCCACAGAGTCTCCCTTCTTCAGTGCCTCCTGACATTATCTAAGTGGAGAATAAAAAGGATATTATGAAAGAGGAATAGCTGGGCATGGAGGTGAGAAGAAAAGGACAGAGAGAGTAGAACCTTGACTCCCGTAGGTCTATGTGACTCCTGTTCCCTGCATGCCTGTGGCTCTCCCTCATGCATCCATCTCATTCCTCCACCCCATCCTGGTCTTCCATCACCGCTCTACATGGTTTGTAATATACCTGCACTGAGTCATATGCGCAGTTCTCCGACAGTTCTATGTCCAGATGAGTGAAGTAGAGGTGAATCCCATACCCTTCAGGAACTTCTATATCCCACGATTTCTCTATCTCATTAGGGTATGCCTGAGGGTAGTTAGGAGACAGGATCTCCCCATACATGGTTGGCTCAGCATAAACCCACGCCAAAAGAGAAAATGAGACAAGGCACCTGAAATTTAAAAAAGAAAAGAAAAGGCACAGTATTTTGGGTAACCAAGTACCAACAGCCTCTTGTAGAGCTCTAGCATTTGTCACAAAGGGAAGGGAAAAAGAAAAGGACACCCAGCAGGTCATGGAAGAAAATCTTAGATTGGAATAAAGAAAAGGCCTAGGTCAAATCAAAATCATTTTCTTGAGGAGATAAAGGGGCTGGAGTCCATGAACATCTCTGCAGACCCCCGATCACTTACCACATCTCTGTCGGTGTGTCCATGTCTCTGGACCTAGCTCTCTGTTCCTCTGGACTTTGGAGCTAAAGTGGTGGCCAGTCTGGCTATCTTTGTCTGACAAACACAGCACCTGCTTTGGTGGTGAGAAGCACCATAAGAATAACACATAGGTTCAACAGAGCCACACCACTAATCTCCACCATATGACACCTGGCCTCTCACATCCTCCCTGGTCAGACTTCACTAATTTTCTAGACTGGAACTAAATCCTATCTTTCTCTCATTGCTGCTCTGGACCTTCTCCCAATTTTTCTCCAAAGCAAGTAATTTCTCCCAGTTTTCTTCTTTTCTCTTCCTTATCCCTAGGCCCCCTCCATCATTCTCTCTCCTGCCCTCATAGAACAATAGTCCCATTTCTACCCAGGTTTTCAGGAGTCTCCCCATCTGACCATTCAGCTAAGACAGTTTCCCTCCTTTTCCACAGTGAAACTTTTATCACCTCAAGTCAGCCCTCTTTACTATGGTTAGTATAGCATGGCTTTCTGTTGATGTTCCCAATGACCATTTATGAGACTCTTTCAATAGGGAAGGCAGGGACCTTGGAAGAAATGGTCTGAGAGGAAGTGCTGCCCCCATTGAGATAGGATCGCAAGAGGAAGGACAGAAGGGGCAGCTAATGACAAGAAAAAATCTTCCAGTTAGTCAATTTTTTCCTTTACTAAGAGAGGATATCTTCCCACAGTTCCTAGAAAAGTCTTGCCAAAATTGCTTTTAACCCTGAAAACAATGCTACTGTGGTGAGGTAAAGCGGGGGTGGATGGGATCAGCCTAGGAGAAATGGTTTGTCTATAATTCTGTCTTTTTTTATTCTACTCTTTCCAGCCCCCCATCTTTGCCCCAAACCTTTCTCTGGGTGGTTCTCTGCCTTTCTTTTCCCCTCCATCAAAGCTGTGCTCTTCATTTTTAAAGTTTTTACCTTCAGAAGCTGATGGGAGCAAGTGGGTCAGTCCCTTCGCTCCTGCCAGTGGTCATGCTGGGCGACCCTGCTGGCTCCCAGGAGCAACAGCTCTGGCCTCCGCCTCGATGCTCCCTCTGCAAAAACCTCCGGCAGACCTCTCTGCCCTGATTCTGTTCATAAGATTCCCTAACCAAGTGTGCATGTCCGAAATTCCCTAATCTAAACAAAGAGGGGGCTGGGAGACCATGACACAGAGGAAGGGTTATTCAGCCTTGATCCTGGAGCTCCCTCTGCTTTTGAAACAAGAACTGCATCTTCCTCCCAGGCTGGAGCTCCAGGGGAGAAAGGAGGAATGGGGAATTTTGCAGATTGCCTAATGTTCTTTTCCAGCCAAAGGGTGTGTTTCAGAGTTTTCAGGGAAGTCAGGTGATGTATGAGAAAAGGAGAGAAATGATACTAAGAGAAAAAAGCCAAACCCATAAAGTTCAACCCTCTTACTTCCAATCACGAATCACAAACTAAGAGAGAGGAGTTGTCAGAAGTGCAGTTCATCTCTGCCCTCAAGGCAAATTTAACGGTTGGATATAATGAATTATACTTAGGCCAGAGCTGATGTGAGCTGATGTGTTTTCCTCTTCCTAAAATCTCTTCCCAAACATCTTGATGCAATCTACCAATCAAAATAAACCCCAGGGCTGGGTTTGTAGCTCAGTGGTAGAGCACTTGCAGGACACATTTGAGGCATTGGGTTCAATTCTCAGCACCACATAAAAATAAATAAATAAAATAACAAAGTTATTGTGTCTATCTACAACTAAAATAATATTTTTTAAAAAGAAGAAAGATAAAACCCAACCTCTCAACCATGACCCTTGGGGCCAGATGTGCTTTGAGAAGAATTTTAGTAAGGCAGTGATGTATGTGGACCCAAAATTAAGTAACATCTCCTTCTTTGCCTTGCTCCATGTGTGACCAAAACACAGTTCTTGTCCCCGATCCCAATCCAATAACAAAGACCTTTGAATATAACTCTTGCTGCTCTACTACTGCAACTTATTTTTTTCTAATGGGTATGTTTCTTTCTCTTCCTCTTTCCCTGCTCATGCCTAATCTCTTCCCCTCTCTAATCTCAGATGAAATAGGATTACCTTTCTTCCCTTTCCTGCACAGTTATCTGTCCTTGAGCACTCACCCACCATAGGAATGAAGTAATCCAGGCTTTGGGGTTGGCACCAGAAGATATCAGATAGGACTAACTCCCAAATTAACAAGTGAATTACAACTCCAGACAGAGAACACATGAAATGTAGCCTTTGAATCCTGTTTAAAAGCCCTGTTTCTGCTGATGGGCAGAATCACAGCCTTTGGGACAGGAGCCCACTGTTTCTCCTTTGCTTCCAAAGCAATAAAACTTCTTTTTCCTTTTTCTAATAACCATGCCCTCTTTATTGGATTGCCATCAGGGACAAGGACCAAGATTTTGACAAGTTTGGCACCCCAAGGGGGACCCGAGAACAGACCTCACCCCAGCTTCCTTGGTCAGGCCTGGCTCTTCAAGGCCATACTGAGGATGTAAGGCAAAATTGTTGAGAGCCAACTGCAGGAGAGTTAGGAGACAGGTAGGTTTGCCTTGGGTTGAACCAGAGGAGCTGTTCCTGTGAGTAAAAGGAGGCACTGAGGGACTATCCCAGCAGCTGCCAAAGCTCCTTTTGCTCCAGGGAACTCCTGCCTTCTCTCCCCCAACAGTAGTTTGCTCTATCATGGTTTACTTTGAGAAAAAGGAAACTGAACTCAGGAAAGTTGCTACAATCTTGGCCATTTGGTAAGTGCCCTAATATGCACACCAAGATCCTTGATTCCACACATCTGGTTTCTCTTCATGGGAACATCTGGCCCTTCCTTCTGGGGACATCTGTGTTGCCATTAGTATAGCAGTCACGGTTAAGAGGGTCTTGAGAACCTAGGGATATTTACCCGCCTCTGGTCTCTTCTAGGTTCTCATCTGTTTGTTGGTCTTGAGTTTGGGAATTCCCTCTGGTTGTCTGTCTGTGGTTTTGTTTTGTTTGTATCTGTTACTACCTCTTTTTAGACATGGCCAATACTGCATTGATCCTACAGGTATTTGTAAAGTCAGATGACTAAAAGGAGGCAAATTAAAACCACTGGGCAAGGCTTTATTGGAAATACACGCTCTCGGGCTGAACTCTCCTGTCCATCAGAGTGTGTATGGGAGAATGGCACACGTGTTCCAGGGTACAGAAAATTTTAAAAGGCCTAGTCAGGAAGGGGAGGGCTTAGGGCAGGAAGGGAAGGTCAGAGTCCTTCCTGGATAAGTCAGGAAAAGCCCACTGATTGACAGGAGGTAACTCTACTGCTGATGTCAGCGTCTGACTTTTCCATGGCTGCCCCTAAGTGGACACCCTGGACTTACCTAACAGTATTCTCTTGGGAAAGACCTTGGCTGGTCAATTTAAATGTTCCTGTCACTCAGCCATGGTTTGGGGGCTCCTCTCTTTGTTTCTTTTTTGTACAGTATTGCAATTGGAGTTTGAAAGGTTCACTCCAAACTGGACACAACACACTCCATATAACCAAGATATCTTTATTCACGGGGGTCAATGCAAGTGGACGCTTGGAGAGGGGGTGCGGAGTATGGGATTTTATAAGGTCTGAGGTAAAATGCATTGTGGATTGGTGTGTCAGGTAAGGATTGGTGGTCTGGCTGTGACTCCCCTGAAGTCACTTCTAGGAGTTGAAAGTTAACTCGGGCAGTTACAGTTTGTTAGCTTGGGTGGGAAGCTTGGGCGAGAAGCTTGGGCGGGAAACTGCCTGGGCTGGGACTGACATAGGCTTTTGAGAAGGCAGGAGGGCCGAAACTGGATATAGGGAGGGCTGTTTCTACCTTACAGAGTTTATCTCTCAGAGGTAAAGTTGAAGAAAGGGCTACCTACAGGTATAAGCCTGTCTAAAACAATGTTTTATGGTAATGATCTGGCAACAACTTTCTGGATTACTATACAATCTTGCAGTTACAGTTGGTCTGACAAAGGTAAAGTAAGTGAAAGGAATTTGTACATGCAGGTCTTTCTGTTTTAAAAGTTCCCCTCTGTCAGCCCTGGT
>PVHX01017089.1:15643-41241 GCA_004024805.1 Geosciurus inauris | reverse complement strand
GCCGGCGGGGGCGGGGCGGGGCGGGGCCGGCGCGGCTGGGGGCGCGGGGCTCGGTGTGGGGGGAGATCCGGGGCGGGGGCGCCGGGGCGGCGCATGCGCGCTGCATTGTTTTGACTGAAAATGCCGTCGGTTTCGAAAGCGGCGGCGGCGGCGGCGCTGAGCGGGTCCCCCCCGCAGACCGAGAAGCCGACCCATTACAGGTCAGTGCCCGGGCCCCGCCCGCTCCGCCTGGACGCCGGCGCGCCGCCGAAGCGCAGGGAGCGGCCCGCGCGCGCCCTGCCGGGCCTGGGTGTCGCCACCGAGGTGCGCCCGCCGCCCGCGCCCCCGCCGCCCGGCCGGTGGCGCTGGACTGCGGAGCCACGGCTGCCCGCACGGCGCCCGAGGGCAGAGGCGGCGCCCGGGGCCTGCGGTGGTCCCGGGCCGGGGCGGGGGCGCGCCTGCGCTCGGGGGTCCGCGCGTCGCCGGCTGGGGGCCGGGGAACCCGGCCTGGGTTGGGGTTCCGGGGCGCGCGACTGCACGCAGCCTGCCGCCGCCTGGCATCGAGAGGCGGCGCCGGGATCCGGGGTGGTACCGGGTTGTGGGCGGAAGGCCGCGCCGGGGGTCGCGGCGGGGCGCCGAGGGCTGAGGGTCCGGCGGACGGGGGCGAGCAGCTGCGCCTGGTGCCTGGGAGTCGCGACTGGGGCCATCTGGAGTCTGACCGGGGGGCGTGCCTGGGGTCGGGGATGGAGGTCGCGCCTGTGGTCTGCCGACCGTGCCTGGGAGCGGACGCTCTTCCCCGGCGGGGCTGGGGTCATCTGGACTGCTAGTCGGGGGCGTCGCGCCTGGGATCGGGGAACCGCGTTTGGGGTCTGGGAGTTCGCGCCTGGGGCCCGGGAACGCCCCCTGGGCGTTCAGTCGCCTGATGTCATCTAGGCCTGGGGGAATGGGTGGGGGCCGCGTTGCGCGTGGGACGGACAGCTGCACCTGGGGTTCGGAGGCCGGGCTGGTACTGTGGGGGCGGATCCTCTCTGGTGTGTCCGGGGTCTGGTCGGGGAGCTCGCGCCTAGGGTCCGGGAAATGCGTCCAGGCAGGTTGGGCCGGCTGGGATTATCTGGGCTCTGAGAGGTGGTGGGGTCTGGGCTCCCAGTGGGAGTCGTGACGCCCCTTTCCTCCCTCCCCCCCGCAAGGAACCCGCCGGCGGCGGTGCCGGGAAGCGACCGCCACGCTGTTTGTCTTTCCAGGTATCTAAAGGAGTTTAGGACGGAGCAGTGCTCCCTGTTTGTGCAGCACAAGTGTGGCCAGCACAGGCCGTTCACCTGTTTCCATTGGCATTTCCTAAATCAGCGTCGGCGCAGACCCCTCCGCAGGCGCGATGGCACCTTCAACTACAGCCCTGATGTGTATTGCTCCAAGTACGACGAGGCCACTGGCCTGTGCCCGGACGGCGACGAGTAAGTGGGCCCGCATGGGCACTGCGGTGCCTCTCGCCGCAGGTTGTGTTCAGCGCCCAGGTTGTGTTCAGCGCCTGGCACCTGCTGGAGGAGTTTACCCCGAAGTCTTCCAGTGTCAGGATGGGTGGGGGCATCTGTTTTTAGGTCACTTAGGGAGGCATCCTGCGCATTTTAGGTATAACTCTTGGGGGGTTCACACTGACTCCGCCTCACTTCTTGGTTCCCTCCCGGTTCTCTCCATTTCTTCCTTAGAATCGGCTTTCAGGTTTGGGATCATTTTGACCAGTTGCTTTTTGTTCAGCGTGTTTCAGAGTGTTTGCCCGCACTGTAGAAGGTGTGGGGATGCTGCCTCTCTTACCTTTTACGTGCGTAGTTTATGTGTGTGCCTGAATGATGCTGGGGCTTGAACCCAGGTGCTCTATAACTGAGCTACCTCCCCAGACCTTTTTATTTTATTTTAAGACAGGATCTCACTAAGTTGCTGAGGCTGCTCTCCAATTTGGGATCCTCCTGCCTCAGCCTCCTGAGTCCCTGGGATTACAGGCTTGTTTGGATTTACATGTGTACTTTAATTTTAAAAAAGTTAATACGGGGCTGGGATGTAGCTCTGTGGCAAAGCATCTGCCTTGCATTCACAAAGCCCTGGGTTTGACCCCCCAGTTCCAAAAAAAAACAAAAAGACAAAAAAAGTTTATAGGATATTACTTTATTTCGTTTATGTTAAATTATTTATGTTGTTTATGTAACTGTTCAAAATTTAAAAAATCAGGGTTTGTTCAGATTTATTTTGTTTTGTTTTGTTTTCTAATAGTGTTATTAACAGATGTCTTTATTTTGAAATAGGGAGACAGGGAAAGTCCACGGCAAGTGGTATGTTCACGTGAGGGTGCAAGGGTGCAAGGCGGTATCAGAAGGCACGGCCTTTTTTTGGTTGGGAGAGGGCAGGGGTGGCCCATTCCTGCCTGGAGGTACCGGGCAGTCAGTCCTGAAGGCCACGTCCCCTGACCTTTTGAAGAGTTCTGATTCCTGGGTCGCCTCTTTCTTTGATGACGGCTCCTGTGATACAGCCCAGAGACCATGTGTGATTTACTTTCCTTTATTTAATTTTTTTAAAAAATGACTGGACTAGGAAGTAAACTTTAGTGTGTGTTGTATTGGGGCTTGAACCCAGGGCCTTACACATGCTAGACAAACCCTTTCTTAAAATTTTATTTTGAGACAGGGTCTGGCTAAGATGCCCAGACCAACTTTTTTATTTTTTTGGTGCTGGGGAACTAACACAGGGTCTCATGTCAGGCATTGTACCACTGAGCCACATCTCTAGACCCCAGGCTAACCTTGAATTTAGAATCATCCTGGCTCAGCCTTCTGAGTTGCTGGGATTACAGGTGTGCACCATAGCACCAGGCTCCAGGAAGTAAAAAAAAAAAAATTGAACCCAGGGGCACTTTACTATTGAGGTACATACGTAGCCTTATTTATGTATTTTTTATTTTTTTAATTTAATTTAATTTTTATTTATTTATTTATTTTGGTACTGAGATTGAACTCGGGCACTCCACCACTGGACCACATCCCCAGCCCTGTTTTGTGTTTTATGCAGAGACAGGGTCTCACTGAGGTGCTTAGCGCCTCGCCATTGCTGAGGCTGGCTTTGAACTTGGGATCCTCCTGTCTCAGCCTCCCTAAGTGCTGGGATTACAGGCTTGCGCCACTGCACCCGGCTTGTATTTTTTAATTTTGAGGCAGAGTCTCACTAAGTTTTGCAAGGCTGTGATCCTCCTGCTCCCTCTGCTGGGATTACAGGTGTGTGTCCCCTCACCCAGCTAGAGAGTAAAGTTCATCTATGGTGATCATCTCATAAACACTTTTTAAAAAAAATATTTTGAGTTGTAGATGGACACAATACTTTTTATTTATTTATTTGGTGCAGTGCTGAGGGTGGAACGCAGTGCCTCACACATGCCAGGGAAGCACTGCACCACCGAGCCCCAGCCCAGCCCTCATCAACTCCTAACACTGGCTGAAAGGTTTTTAGTGGAACACCAAGTCATTAAACAGTTGCTGTTAACCAGCTAGAGTAGCCAGTTCCACCTAGTTTGGATGGTGTTCTCCCAGAACTATGTTATCTAATTGCTTTTTGAGTGGCTGCTTCCTACAAACATGCCTTTAGAAAATAGGTGACTTACTTTCTTTTTTTTTTTTTTAAAGACTGATACCATTCTTTTATTTTTTTTTTAAGTTGTAGATGGACACAAATATCTTTATTTTTTTATGTGGTGCTGAGGATCGAACCCAGTGCCTCACGCATGCGAGGCAAGCGCTCTACCACTGAGCTACAACCCAGCCCTAGAAAATAGGTGACTTTCTGTCTGAGGCCTGGGCTCAGTCTCTAATTGCCTAGCTCTCCTGGTCTCCTTGGGGCACTAGTGTCTAAGCCTGGAGCCTGGAGCTGGTATCCACTGGAGTGCAAAGACCAGGTCAGTACCTGGCTTGTCTGACTCCATTCCAGGATCAGGCATGGGAACTCCTTGGCAGTATTCCCTGGTGATTGTTTTAATGCTAAGAAGCCCCTTTTGTGTGTGTCTGTGTGGGAGGGTACTGGAGTTGAACCTGTGCACACTAGGCAGGTACTGTAGCACTGAGTTACACCCCCAGCCCAGAGAGCCCCTTTGAACAGCAGTTTTGGGTTCCAGATCTTGGATGTCTTGATGGTGTTTCGATCTTTTGCTGAGCATCTGGGTGGTGTCCAGTTCTAACTGGAATGAACCATGCTGCAGTGGACACCTATCAAGAGTTGTCAACACTAGCTGTGCTCAAATAGCCATTTGATGACACACACTTACTGCAGACGTGTCAATATTCAGCTGAAATGGCCTGACGTTTACCACTGAGACACAGAAATGGGACTGGGATGCTGGCTTGATGTTTTGGAGGCATCCTGTGTGTCTTATTGAAGGTTTTGTTTCTAACTTCTGTTAAGCACATGAAATGACTTGCTTTAGCCCTTCTGGAAGTGTTTGACAGGCGGCCTCCCCTGGGAATCTCTGCTTAGTAATTACTACTCCTTCCACAGCAGAGGGACTTTCTCACCCTGCACATAGGAACTAGCTAGTTTATCCCACTGAATTACATATTCTAGTTTCATGGGGTTGCCATGGAATTTGTAAATAGATGGTACCTTTCAGAGAAAGGATGGGGCTTTTATTTCAGATCATTGGTTCTTAAAATTTCTACCTTGGGCATATGTATTACTAACCTATTAAATTTTTTGGTACTAAACCCAGGGGCACTTTACCACTAAACTACATCCCCAGCCCTTTTTTATTTTTTATTTTGAGACAGGATCTTGCCAAGTTGCCGAGGGTCCTGCTAGGTTGCTGAGGCTGGCCTCGAACTTTTGATCATCCTGCCTCATGAGTCGCTGGGATTACAGGTGTGCGGTCACTATGCCCCACTCAACCTATTATTTTAAAAACATGAATATGCATCAAAAAGCAAAGCAAAGACCCTTCAGCTCGTGTCAGGCAAAGTAAGTGTTCTTGACACTGTGGGCACACCTTGGGGCAAGAGAGGGATGGGAACCCCGAGGGCTGGCACCCCAGCTGTCACCTGACTGGCAGTCTTGCCGTTACTTCTCAGTTGCGCGCTCGCAGCCATCCCTCCTCTTGTGGCAGGCCCCTCACCCTTCCCTGCTGGCACCCCGCAATCTCCCCCTTTCCTCAGTGTCGCCCTCCTGCACTCCTCCCTGTCGTCCCTCCACGGTGCCTGGAGTGTCCTTCCACATACCCCTCTGGGTACCCACCTCCGCCACTCCTGCAGTCACGGGTCACCCTGCTGTCGCCCCTCCCCTCACGACCCTCTTCCACAGGGCCGCCCTCGGCCACTCCCACAGTCGCCACCCCAGCACCAGCCGCTCCCGACCCAGGAGGCCCCTCCGAGTGCCCTTTGTTCTGGCGGACACGCCCCTTCCCCGCGCGGCCCGCGGTTGGCCGTCCCGGGTCACGTGAGCCGGCGCCCCACCCCCGTGGGAACCGGCTTCCCTCGGGCGCCGGCTCTGGCGAGGGGTGTGCGTTCCCCTCCCGCGCCCCGCACAGGTGTTGCGCGGACTGTAAGGAAAACCCCTCTCTTTTGCGGAGGTTTCTGGGGTCCAGCCACAAGTACAGCCCGCAAGCTGCTCCTGGAGACAGGACCTCGGCGGCGCCACGCGGGTTTCACACCCGGCCCGGGGCGGGTGGCACCTCCCGCCTGCACGGGAACACGTGCGCACGCTTCTGTGAGTGGCAGGTGCATTTTTTTTACCATGCTGAGGATTGAACCACCCTCTACCACCGAGCCAACCCGCAGTCCTTTTTAAATACTTCATTAGAGACAGGGTCTCGCTGAGTTGCTATTTGCCGCGCTAAGTAGCTGAGGCTGGCTTTGAACTCATGAGACTCCCGTCTCAGCCTCCTGAGCCGCGGGGATTGCAGGCCTGCGCCACCCCACAGGGCTATCCCCAGTCCTTTTTATTTTTTAGCACAGGGGCTTGCTAAGTTCCCCCCACTGGCCTCAAACTTGCCATTTTCCTGCCTCAGCCTTATAAGTCATTGGGATCGCAGGCCAGCGCCACCATTCCCAGCTTTTTTGCTTTTTAATCATTTTTGGTTCTGATCTATAACAAAAGTGAAGGAACCGAGGGACTCCTCCAGAGATCCACTGTGGTTGGAAAAAACTCAGGTAGCCCCCAGCTCTGCAAGGTACTGCGTAGCTCTCTCCTTTTTGCTAATCGTCTTCCTGCCGTCACCCCTAGGGGTGTGGACCACTAGAGCACCTTCAGTTTTTTCTGTTTTCAATAAAAATTGGGCTCACTCAACCAGTGGGGCCCTCCTTTGGCCGTTGGCTCACAGGGCTGCCCGCTGTTTGAGCACCCCCTGCGTGGAGTGGCCCCCCTTCTCACCTGCGGGGAAGCGCAGTCCTCCCCGGGCTCCCCTGGTCTGCTCGCTGGGGGATCTGGAACAGGCTGTCTAGGTGAGCTGCGACGGAGCAGACTGCACTCCCCACGTGTATTTTCACAGGAACGCTGGGAGGTGCCTGCTACTTGCTGAGTTTCTAAGAAAGACCTGTTATTGAGGCTTGTATCACACATGTCTTGCACCTGGTGTGTCTATGGAGAGACCCTTTTGTGGTGTTGCATGTGACCCGTCACAGGACCTTAGGCTTGGGTGAGAGCTGTGTGCACTGCAGGTGACTGTGAGCCATGGCCGCGTAAGTGAGGAAGCCAAGGGCAGGCCAGCCACGAGTGTGATGTTCAGGAGCTGGGCCACCACCCACCGGGAAGACATGCAGTCTTTGGTTAGGGGGATTTCAAGGAGCCGTCGGAGCTGGGATCTGTAGTAATGCTTCTGAGGCTGAAGTGTGGAGCCTCTGAGTGACAGTGCTCCAGTCCCTCTCCCCCCAGGTGGAACCGAGCTGGAGGAGGGGGACTGGAGGAAGCTGGGGCTCAGCGTGGCCCATGAGAGAGGGTGCTGGGGAGGCCAGGTTGCAC
Organism: Geosciurus inauris; assembly: GCA_004024805.1. Taxonomy (NCBI): domain Eukaryota; kingdom Metazoa; phylum Chordata; class Mammalia; order Rodentia; family Sciuridae; genus Geosciurus; species Geosciurus inauris. Next base: position 34,284 of record PVHX01017089.1, on the reverse strand, counting down.
CCTCTCAGGACATGCCCAGTTGTTGTTAGGTTGGTTGGAGCTGAAGCAACTCGAGCCGCTGTGCCCAGAGGAGACTGTTAGGACTGTCTCTCCTGCCTGCATCGCCACGAAGACACCCTGGGAAGGGGTGTCCTTCTCATGCCAAGGCCAGAACATTGCCTTGAGCACTGGACCCGTGGTGGGGCTGCGATGGTCCTGAGCAAGCATGCTCTGAGCAGCCCTCACTTCAGGGACTTCCACACCCTGTGTCCCTCGGTACCATCCCTAGAGTGTCCCAACCCTGTCTAGAGAGGCACTATGGTCATTCCTCCGTGCATGCCTTTTCTGTCTGAAAAATGCTGAAGCATCGTGTCCTGCCCGTTTCTTCAGACTTGCCTCTGCGGTGAAGATCCTGTGTACACGTTCATTTAATAAAACTCGTGCTCTTTTCTCTGGTTAATCAGCTCTTGTTTTAATTGGGTTTCTAGATCCAGAAAGCTCACACAGGAACGTGAGGGGTGGGGCACCTCTAGTCCTAATCAGCTCTGTGGGATCCGAGGATGGAGGTGGGCTTGCTGCGGAGTTGGTGAGGGGTCCCTGATCCACTGAAGGGGTCGAGCAACCCCCGGAAACCAGAGGCTGGGGAGTGTGGGGCATGGGCCTAGCTAGTGACCCCGGCGCCCGCCCTGAGCTGCATGGAGACCATTCTTCTCCTGCTGTGCCTCCCGCTTCTCCCGGCCCCGCCCCTCGGTGATGCTGTGTGTGTTCTGGCCCTAGCTGCTCTGGTGCTCCTGAGCGCGGGGCACCCTGCTCTACCTGTCCCACTAAGCCCAGTGGCTCTCAAGTTCAGTCCCTGGGAAGGTCTGACCGGCTGGGCCTGTGGGGCCCTTTGGGGAGTGTGACACACACTGGGTTGAGCTGAAGCGTGCCCTGTGCCCGGTGAGACCCACTGGGTGGGTCTGGGAACCCACCTTTGTTTTGGGTGAGTTTTTAGGTGCTCCTGGAGACTTGGCTGGAGTCCTCGTTCTTCCTGAACTGGCTCATGGTCCAGGGCACAGTGGCTGCGCTGTCTGGGGGCACCACAGTGCCATGCCAGCAACAGCTATTTTCACCACAGTCTGGTCAGTTTGGAGTGGGACTGAGGTCACGCCTGTCACCAGGGCACCTGGGGCTCCCTCTCCCTCCCTGGTTGTCCAGGGAGCAGGGGGCCACTCTGCCAACCTTTTTTTAAAAAATATATTTTAGTTGTCAATGGACCTTTATTTTTATTTATTTATATGCGGTGCTGAAAATTGAACCCAGTGCCCCACACGTGCTACGCAAGTGCTCTGCCACTGAGCCACAGCCCAGCCCCCGTTCTTGGAGGTGTCCCTTCTTGCTTCTTAGATGTCCCTGGGGCCAAGGTATTTTTTTTAATTTGTTTTATTTAGGCTTACATGTTAACCAAGGTATTTTCTTTACTTTAAAGGTCGGTGAGGATATAGCTCAGTTGGGAGAGTGCTTGCCCCACATGCACAAGGCCCTGGGTTCAATTCCCAGCACCAAAAAATATATAAAACCACTTAAAAAAAAAAAGCTAAGGTCAAGTTAGACACAGTAGCGCAGGCCTGTAATCCCGGCGACTCAGGAGGTTGAGGCAGGAGGATCGCAAATTGAAGGCCAACTTCAACAGTTGAGCCACGTCTTGCCTCAGCGCACAGTTCAGTGGCAGAGCGCTGCAGTACCCACACCAAAACACCACCCTTAAGGTCAGCTCAAGCTTTGAGGTGGTGCAGGGAGCAGAGGGTAGTGCCAGGTGCTGCGGAGGGGAGCCTTCAGCCCGTGCTCTGGTTGCCATGGCAACGGTGGGGTGCAGAAACAGGGTGCCCTGAGCACTGACCTGAGAGGCCCAGGAGGGAAGCGGGTAGTTGGTGTGGCGCTGTACGCAGCCTGCCGCGGTTGGCACAGCAGAGTCTGCCTCCCGGCCTGCCACAGCATGTGACCTCCGAGCTGTAGCATAGGGTCAGACCAAGTGATCCTCAGCCACACCCGGAGCTGCAGCTCTGTCCCTGGCGAAGCGGATGTGAACAGTAGTGAGAGGTGAAGGTGCTTGTGCTTGAACCTGGGTGCTCGTGATGAGGGCCTGCTCCTCTGCCTCCCTCCTCAGGCCTAGTCATGGCAGGGAGGCCCTGCGGGAGCCGGGCTGGGAGGGAGCTGAGTCTCTGCCTGTCCCTCTCCTCTCCTGTTTGTGAAGCTGTCCTGGTGGGACCAACCTGGAGTGCCCACAGGAATGCCAGAACCTTCCAGATCATCCTGCTCCTGCTCCACCCTGTGGTGTGAGCCTCGTTCCCACACCCCTGTCCTGCTCCAGAAGCTGCCTGGCACGTGCCCTGAACCTGCTGTGTGGCCGTGATGGATGTGAGGCATTGTCCCCCTGATTCCCTCCTGGCCTGGCTCCCTCGGGGCCTCTTCCCTGCCATGCAGGGCCCATGTTCCTCCCCAGGTCCCTTTCCCCACTCCATCTTGGAGTCCCAAAGGCATAGGAGCTGGGACAGAGAAGCCACCACCCTTCTCAGTATGACTTGTCAGGGAAATGACATGACCCGAGTGCAAGGTGCAAAGGCAAGTGTAAAGAATTCATTTAAAAATTAAGATGGATGCCGGGCACGGTGGTGCACACCTGTAATCCCAACACTTTGGGAGTCTGAGACAGGAGGATCGCGAGTTCAAGGCCAGCCTCAGCAATGGTGAGATGCTGAACAACTCAGTGAGACCCTGTCTCTACATAAAACATAAAATAGGGCTGGGGATGTGGCTCAGTGGTCGAGTACCCCAGAGTTCAATCCCCAGTACCAAAAAAAAAAAAAATCAAGAAGGATGATTTTCATGAAAACTCAACGTGCATTTTTGCTGTGCGTAACCGAGGGGTTTGCCATGAGATGGTGCTGCAGGGAAGGGTTCCGAAATGGGAAAGCAGGTGCTTGGTCAAGAACGCAGCTCCTTGCAGTCAGAACAGACGTCTGCCGCAAGGAGAATGGAGTGAGCTGCCCCAGGTGCTGACGAGGTGGCAGGCGAGGCTCAGCTTGTCTCTAGGCCCACAGGAGCCACACGAAGCACTTGCCCCTTTGCTTCCAGGTGTCCCTACCTGCACAGAACGACTGGGGACACGGAACGCAAGTACCACCTGCGCTACTACAAGACGGGCACATGTATCCACGAGACGGATGGGCGTGGCCACTGTGTGAAAAATGGGCTGCACTGTGCCTTTGCACATGGCCCCCTGGACCTGCGGACCCCCGTGTGTGACATCAGGTGAGGGGGACAGCCACGGGGGCCAGCTCACCCCTGGCCGCTTCCAGCATCACTGGCCCAACGCTTTTCTTTTTCTGGAGCCCAGTTTTATTTCTAATGGAAAAGTCACACCTCTGTTCAGACTGGGTGCTTCCCTGTGTCCACGGGCCCTCAGAGGATGAGGTCGGGGATGCACCCTTGTGTGTGGCCTGCTGCAGGAAATGCAGCCTGCCTTTGCTTTTTTACCCGCTTTGTTACTAGGGATTGACCCCAGGGATGCTCTGAGCTGCATCTCCTGCCCATTTTGTTTTCATTTTGAGACAGGGTCTTGGTAAGTTGCCCACGCTGGCCTCCAACTCGCAATTCCCGGCCTCAGCCTCCCGGGTTGCTGGCAAGTCCTTCCTAAACAAAGTGCAGCTGCTGCGTGGTCAGGATTTGGGTTGGGCCTGTCATCCCAGGAGAGGGCTGCCCCCAGGCCTTGACGATCCCCGTCCTGCATGTGCAAGGGGGCGTGGTGTGGAGTGGCAGCCCTGTGGTCCTGGAGCTGGGCGTTCCCTTCCCTTCCCCTCCACATGAAAGGGCCTGGACACTGCAGAGTTGTAACCGCTGGGCTGTTGGTTGCAGGGAGCTGCAGGCCCAGGAAGCCTTGCAGGACGGCCAGCCCGGCGGTGGGGACGGCATGCCTGATTTGCAGCCTGGGGTCTTGGCCAGCCAGGCTATGATTGAGAAGATCCTGGTTGAGGACCCCCGGTGGCAAGGTAAGCCCCAGCCTTACCTTCTGCTCGGGACCTGCTTGGTTCCTTTGTCTGTAAGGTGACCTACAGGGTGAATTGTACGAATGTGTGATGTTTCACAGTGTTTCAGTCTGGCGAGTTCGTCATCTCTGTGGATGTGCAGAGTGCCCCAGCTCGGGTCAGGGGGAGCTTGTCTGATTTCCCCTGACTTCTTTAACACGACACTTTGAACCTTGGTATCTGCATTGCCTTCTGGTATCGTACCCCAGGCGCTTCTTACTCATGCTGTGCCTCAGACCTAGGACCCACGCAGGACAAGGGCTGAGAGCGCAGGGCTGGAGCCACCTCACCACGGCACAGTGGGCAGCGCAGGGCTGGGCTGCAGCTCAGGGGTAGGCATTTGCCTGGCCTGTGCGAGGTCCTTTGCATCCCCAGAACCACAAAAAACAATAAAAAATAAAGTGGCCTTCAGTGCAGTCACAGTGTTGTGCCACTGTCCTCCTGTCCCAGGACACTCGTCACCTGGCCCAGGAGCCAGCCTCAGCACCCGGAACCCCCAGCCTGTACCTGTGTGTCCCAGGGTCTGCCATTTCCACGTGTCATGTGGGTGGTGAAGTCTGTCTGTCTGTTGAGCACTAGAGATGGAACCCGGGCCGTGATACCACGGTGCTGCATCTTCAGCCCTTTCTTTCTTTCTTTCCTCCTTTCTTTTTTGTAGGTGAACACAACACCTTCATTTTATTTATTTATTTTTATGTGGTGCTGAGGGTCGAACCCAGTGCCTCCCATGTGCCAGGCAGGCGCTCTGCACTGAGCCCCGATCCCAGAACCCAGTGCCTCACACGTGCCAGGCAGGCGCTCCGCCATGGAACCCCGACCCCAGTCTCCCTCAGCCCTTTTCATTTAGTTTGGAGACACGGCCTTGCTAAGTTGCTGAGGCTGGCCCTGAATTTGCCATCCTCCTGCCTCAGCCTGAGTAGCTGGATGACAGGCGTAGCTGGCAGTGGAGTCCCTCTGAGTTTTGACTATCCCCCCGCTCACGTAGCCGAGGCTTCCTGTGTGTGGACGATGCTGTGGGTCTGCAGTGAGAGTTCTCTTCCTCCACAAGCCTTTCGTCCCTGGAGGGGCAAGTGGCTAGTTGCCATGAGTCCAGGGGTAAATCAGCATGTTGTGGGGACTTTTCCTAATTCCTTCCTGCCTCTGCCTCCCTGTGGCTGCCCTCCCCCTGGACTTCACGAGTCTGGCTCATCAGCCCCCTACCCTGGGACTCTGGCTACGCCCTCTTCCTGGCCCCAACCAGGGGCAGTGCCAACAGGCTGTGGCCTCAAGTCACACTGAAGGTATTGGGCAGGGAGCAGGGACGCCTGCCCAGAGACCCTGCTCTGTGTCCCAGAGGGATTCCTGCATGAGCTTGTCCCCAGGTCAAAGAGATGGATGCTGGGACTGAGCTCTGGGGACAGGCCGTGGCCTGAGAATGATGCCTGGCTCCTTCGCCCCTGCTGCTGTCAGCCGCCTGTGGGCAGATCCCTGGCTCCAGCTCCAAGTGGCGCCTAGTCCAGCACCTTGGGTGGAAGGCGACAGCCAGTGGCGGTTGGGTGGGCTGGACTCCAGCGGGAGAGCCCCCAGACTGCAGGGGAGGAAGGGGAGAGGAGGCGGCTTTCAGGAGCCCCCTCCCATCTCTCACTGCTTTTAAATTACTCCTGGCTTTTTATTCTTCCTTTGAGATAAGAGTTGCACGCTGTGAACCTCACCGGGTTTTAAGAGTACTTGCTACCTGCAGAGCAGCGTCGGGCCCACGTTTTCCCTGTGCTCCCCGCCTGGGGGCGGGCGCCTGCCTGGGCTGCCACACCCACCCGCCAGCACCTCCCCCTCCAGCCAGTTCGTGGTAGGGTTAAAGCGCAGCATTTCGAAGGGCGCACGTCAGTTGTGTGTGACGCTTTCCCACCACCGTCACCTCCCCTCCGCAGCCAGGGCGGCCGTACGTGTGGCCTCTGCAGTTCCCTGTCCTGTGCACCTTCGTGCGTGGGGTCTCAGCGTGGCCCCACGACTGTGTCTCCCCGGGCGTCCGCGGGTTCGTTCTGCTCGTGTGGGCACCTGGCTGCTCTGGCTGCGTGGGCGGCCACGTGGACGGATGCGTGGGCCGCGTGGACGGATGCGTGGGCCGCGTGGACGGGTGCGTGGGCCGCGTGGACGGGTGCGTGGGCCGCGTGGACGGATGCGTGGGCCGCGTGGACGGATGCGTGGGCCGCGTGGGCGGATGCGTGGGCCGCGTGGCCGCCTGCTGTTGGGCCCGCGTTGCTGTGAGCGCAGGCCAGGGATCCGGGCACCTGTGTTTCAGACACCAACTTCGTGCTGGGCAGCTACAAGACTGAGCAGTGTCCCAAGCCGCCACGCCTGTGCCGCCAGGGCTACGCCTGCCCACACTACCACAACAGCAGGGACCGCCGGCGGAACCCCAGGAGGTTCCAGTACAGGTGAGCCACCAGGCGGGGCTGCGCGTCCTGTGTGCACCACCGCCCAGCTGCTCCCAGTCTCCGGGCCTCTGTCCACCCTGGGCAGGTGCAGGGAGCGAAGCTCCTGTGTCCCTGCTGTGACCTGCTGCTCTGTTGCTCCGGGGCCTCCACAGGTGCTCCCAGCAGGAGCACCCTGTAGTGGGGGCACCTTGCAGCGTCCTCACCCTCGGAGAGGAGGGTGTCTTGAGGCTCATCAGAGGCATGACGACGGCCCCGGGGTTGGGTTCCATCTCAGAGCTGGTTGGCAGGGCGCTAGGTCCCCAGCCCTCGCCTGTCTCTGGGCTTGGGCCCCAGCCAGACCTGTGCACCAGGTTGGCCTCCTTCCAGCTGCACCTCCCGTTGGCCTCCCCAGCCCCTGGGGGTGTGGCCAGGGACTTCAGTCCCACAGGGTGTCTGGGCCGGGACCTCCCGCGGTCCTCCCTTACGCTCAGTCCCCTCTGCAGGGCGGCTCTCTGCATGCCCAGGAGGGAGAGGCGCTTGCCCCGTGGTTCACTGCTCTTCCCCAGTAGCTCAGAGAGGGACCTGAGCAGAGAGCCGGGCAGCCGTCCTCCTTCCTAGCCAGGCTGCCCTCCTGACAGACGAGCATGCTCCCGTTGGAGGCATGGGGTTCATAAAAAAATAAAGAAACACCAAACAAAGCCGGGGTCTCAGGTGGGAGCTGTTCGTTAAGTCCCAGTGAGCGGCAGTAGGGTGCGCTGACCGGAGGGTGCTCCAGAGAGGGAGGCACCGGTACCTCAGCTGTCCCCTTAGGAGTTTTGAGTGGAGGGTCGAACGTCTCAGCTCCAGTTAGAGCAGCCGCATGAGCTGGCCCAGTGGTGGCCCGTGTGCCCGCAGCCCCCTGGGCCTTCCGTATTGGTTTGGTAGAACTCCACGAGAGGCGCACGGGCTCCCGGCCTCCTTCCTGGATTCAGGCAGGTGCTCGCCCTGACTTCCTCTGTCCCCAAGCAGGGACAAGGCATTGCAGGGGCCCTCTGCCCTCCACCCAAGAGAGATGTGTCCTCCAGTGACTGCCCTTGTCCCCAGGTCCACGCCCTGCCCCAGCGTCAAGCACGGGGACGAGTGGGGGGAGCCATCGCGGTGTGACGGTGGGGACAGCTGCCAGTACTGCCATTCCCGTACGGAGCAGCAGTTCCACCCGGAGGTAGGTGCCAGGGCAGGGTCCTCCTGGTCAGGGTCATCCATGGCTCAGGAGGGGAGAGGTGGGGCAACTCTGCTGCGGCTGCCTCTGGGGTCCTGAGACCACCCTCAGGTCCGTGATGCACTGGAAGGGCCTGAGGCTCGGAGCGCCCGTCGGCCCACCGCACGCTTGTGGAGAGCATGGATTGAAATCAGCCAGGAGAGGGGCCCAGGGCCCACAGGGCCACGGCTGCACCCTGAATCCCGGGGAGGCGAACTGCCCAGCCTGGCCCGGGTCCCCAGTATGCTCCGTGGGTGTGGAGGTCACTTCAGGTGGGCAGGACCTGGCCTTTGGAGTCCGCCAGGACTATTGGCCCTGGCCTGCTGATTCACCCTTGCTGCCCGGTTGCCAAGTGACCACGCTTGCTGAAGACGAACCCTTCAGAGCCCTGAAACTGGGGTGCAGGCAGGCTGAGGGCAGAGGGCCCTGGTGGCAGTGTCAGTCCCTCTCCTTCCCTGAGCCGGCAGCATAGGGCAGGGCGTTGTGTCCAGGCCCCAAGGCGCGGCTCGACTGCGTGAGGCGGCCGTCGTTAGTGGAAGCACCTGCTGCGTTCCGGCCGCTGGTCCCTTTCAGGACGCGTCAGTGCAGAGCGATTGCCTGCGGTGGAGCACACGGCCACTGGGGCGGCCATGCGCTCGTCCCTGTGACGGGTTCTCGAGGAGGAGGGCCCCGAGACCGGGGTGTCAGCTTCTGTCACTGGCAAGGAAGGGCTTCTTCTGTCAGCCCAACGCAGTGGCCCAGTAGCAGGCAGCCTGCTGGTGGGAGCTATGGCTGGGCAAGAGCACTGACCCGGAGGCCAAGAGGACCTCCCCCTGACCCACCAGGTCCGTTCCTGCCGACAGCACTGTGCTGCGACCCTGCCGCCACTGCCACCGCCTTTTTTCTTTTTTGGTACTGGGGATTGAACTCAGGGGCACTCGACCACTGAGCCACGTCCCAGCCATATTTCATTTTATGTAGAGACAGGGTCTCACTGAGGTGCTTAGGGCCTGGCTAAGTTGCTGAGGCTGGCTTTGAACTTGTGATTCTCTGGCCTCAGCCTTCCTAGCTGCTGGGATTACAGCCACCGCACCTGGCAGGACCACGCCTTCTGACACCAGGTGGCCTTTGGGAACATTACAGATCCAAAACATAGCAGGGCATGCACGCCTGCCCCCGGCTCGTGGTAGTGTCCCTGGAGCCTCTGCTGTGCCGGTTAGCGCTGGCCTCCCGGAAGCCCAGACGCGATCCCGCCAATGCTCTGTTCTTCTCTCTAGATCTACAAATCCACCCGATGCAACGACATGCGCCAGACCGGCCACTGCCCGCGGGGTCCCTTCTGCGCCTTCGCACACGTCGACAGTGAGTGCGTGGCCGAGGCTCAGGGTCGCACGGGAGCCTCGTGTTGTCCAGAGCTCGAGGCCTGGCGAGCAGCCGGGCCCAGCACCAGGGCGGGGCAGGGAGCATGTGGAGGCGCCCACTTGGGCCAGTGGAAGCCTGTCGGCACCACGCGAGCCAGGCGCCTGCCTCTGCAGCTGCTGCTGGCCGGGCTGTGAGGAGCCCAGGGGCCCTAGCTGCCTCCTGGGGAGCCAAGTCCTTCTGCCAGGCGCTGCCATTCACCGGCTCCCTTGCACCTCGCCCGGGGTCTGCCATCCTGCTGGGGTTGAGTGGCTCTGTCCTTGTGCAGAGGGTGTCTGTCCACCTCAGCCTCGGGAGACCCTGGGCTTGGCAGCTGTTCCTGTCGGCTCTGTGTTTTGTTTTCTGCAGTACTGGGGGTCGAATCCAGGCCTCCAGCTTGCTGGGCAAGTGCTCTGTCACTGAGCTACATGTCCAGCCCACCTGTTGTAGTTTTTCTAAAGATTTGGGTGGTGTCAGGCACAGTGACACATGACTGTCACCCCAGCACTCTGGGAGGCTGAGACAGGAGGATCACGAGTTCAAAGCCAGCCTCAGCAATGGCGAGGCGCTAAGCAACTCAGTGAGACCCTGTCTCTACATAAAACACAGAATAGGGCTGGGATGTGGCTCAGTGTTCGAGTGTCCCTGAGTTCAATCCCCGGAACCAAAAAAAAAGATTGAGGTGGTGACGATCGCAGCCTAAGGTGGGGCAGCAGCTGGGTGAGTGTGTCTCTGCAGTTCTGGGCTCAACCCAGGCTCCAGCCACTGAGCCGTGTTCCACCTGCTGTTCCCAGGTGTCCTTTGGTCCTGAGGCCCAAGGGCCAGGGCCTGTTGCTGCCTTGCTGCCCTCCCTCCTGAGGAGGGTGTCCGTTGCTGACCAGTGTGCTTTCAGTTGCGCCTCATGGGGCCACCGCCCCGCGTGTGGTCTCCAGCCAGCGGCTGCTCAGTGCCTGCTGCTCCTCTCTTGGCAGAGACCCTCAGGACGGCGAGCAGCTGGGGCTGCCGTGATCTTGACTCCACCAGCAGCACCTCGGCCCACAACGGCCAAACTGGAAATGTAAGTGGACAGCCCTGGAGGAGGCCCCATGGCGCTGGGTGTAATTGAACTGTCGGGAACAGAGAAGGCTGTGACATCTGGGCCATGAGGGTGGAAGCTCAGGGAGTTGTGGGCTCCTCCTGTGAGTCTAGAACCTGCCCGCACACCCGCCCGCCCGGGCAGCAGGGCAAGCCACCGTGGTCCTGCCGTGCCTGCAGTGCCGTGTGGTGGCTGTCCTTGGCAGGCCCTGCCTGTCCGGTCTTGGCAGAGCCCCACGGGTGCCATTAGCACCCTGGCTGTGGGGAGGTCTCTAGCAGACGGTGTGGTCTGGGCAGCACCCAGCCCCCGCCCCGTCGCCTCCCTGCCCTGGGTGTGGTCTGAGGGGGTCTTCTACCTAGAGAGAAACTGCTGCAGTCAGTGGAGGACAGACCCCGCGGGGCCACCTGCACTCAGGACCACATTATAGCCCAGTCTCAAAAACACAGCAGAGAGGCCTGGAGTGGCTCCTGGCCAGTACACGCGAAGCTCTGGGTTCAGTCCTCAGCACCAAGAAGAAAACACTGAGATGAGCAGGGGTGCAGCTGAGGTCGGGGCGGGCCTGGCACATGCGGGGCTCTGAGTTCCATCTGCACAAAGGAATCAAGTCGAGCAGAACCTGCTGCTGGCTCCTGGGCTGCGGAGGCGTGGACGCCGGCTCGCTCAGTCACACTGCACTGCTTGGACACGTGTGGCTGTGCTCCTGGCTGGGCCTCCAGAGCAGAGGGTGGGGACCTGGGTGCCTGAACCTCTGCAGAGCTCGCACACACTGTAGCGGTTCCAAGGACCTTCTCGCTGGCTGCAGCCCCAGTGTTGTCGCCCCCGCAGCTGGCACAGCTCCCAGGTCCCCTGAGCTGCAGAACAGTCTGGGGTGAGCTCTGGGGTCAGCCTCCATCACGGCCTCCGCACCTCCTTCTGCACGGGGGTGCGCAGGGAGACCCTGGGGCCCCTCCCTGGAGTGTGAGCGCCCATCTTGGGTGGCAGGGATCCCCCCCTGCGAGGAGGGCTGGAGTCAGTGTTCTCTGCATGCTCTGTGCTTTGCAGCCTGGGCCAGCCGCACGCCGGGAAGCAGTCCTACTGGAGACGTGGCCATGGCAGGCCTCTGCAGGGCTGCTGCGGATGCCCCCGCAGGTGTGGCTGCCTGCCCTCCAGAAGCACAGCTGGGCTGCTCTGCGTGTGGTCAGCACCTGACCTCCTCTGTAGGGTCAGGCCCAGCACCCCTTGGACCCGGCAGGCCCTGAGGCCTTGGGGTCCAGCCCACAGCATCTTCCTCTTCTGCCCCGTGCCGGGATAGGGCGCTGTGTGGCTGGGCTCCACCCCTGCCCATCTGTCCCTGGGGCTGTGGACTCACCTCCGAGGCTTTGCCCTTGGACCCCTGGGGGTTCAAGAGAGTCGGCGTTCTCTGAGCTCCCAGTGAGCCACGTTGCCAGTCCCTGCCTTTCCCACACAGTGGCTTTCTGTTGCAGCCCAAGCGCAGAGACCTGCTCGCGGAAGGCGGCCAGCAGGCCCGGGAGCCCGACAAGCAGGTACAGCCGGGGCGGCCGTGGTGCACCCTGGACTCACTGGTTGATGTCTGTTCTGGGAGTTTCCTCTCCCTGTCTCTCGGTGGCCTTTGTTTGGTTGTTTAAGAACGCAGGTGTGGTACCTGAAAACACCACCCCAGCGCCCACGGACGTTTTCGGTGGGGGATGGGTGCTCTCAGAGCCCTTGATGTCAGTCAGCGGCAGCTGCTGTGACAGAGTGGCCGAGCACCACAGATGGGCCGGCTCAGTCTCAGCCCTGGAGGCTGGAGTCCAAGGTCAAGGCATGGGCTGGCTGCTGCTGCTGAGGCCTCCACCTGGGCTTGGGGACACTCTCCTTCCTGATCTGCTGGACCCTGTGTGTGTGCCTGTGTCCTCCTCCTCTCTTGGGAGGACCCCAGTCCAGGTGGACCAGGCTCCCTCCATGTGGCCTCACCTTAGCCTAATTAGGACCTGTTACCAGGTCACGTCCAGATTCCTGGGGGCTAGGACCCCGCGTGTGGAGGTCTGGGGACACCATTCAGCCATGCTGTGTCCTCGTGAGCCTGGTTTGGCCTCTGGGACCGGATCTGGGCTCCTCCTAGGGGCTTTTCCACCTCGGGGCACCTGTCAGCATGTCCCTCGAAGTCCCCTCACCCTTTCGGGAAGCTGTGGTGGGCCTCGGCGTCCCCACGTTCTGCACAGCCGCTGCCTTACCTTGGTTCAGACCAAGCTGCTTGTGTTGAAAGGGCCTTTTCCTGACACTGAATCTGAAATGTGAAATGTGACCAGTAAGTACAGCCCACAAGCCCACGTTCCTCAGCCTTGTTAGGTCCCAGGGGCCCAGGGTGTGGGCAGCCCACACACCAGCCCCGGGCTATGGGCAGGAGGACCCTGGGTCCAGCTGTGCTCCCCGGGCTGTGCCCGTAAGGGGCAGGCGGCCCCGCGGCTCTTCCCACTCCCTGGCAGCTGCGTGCTGAGTGTTTCTGCCCCAGCTTTCACCAGCACCCAAAGTCCTACTCTGCCTGCCTGGGAGCTGCCAGAGCAGAAGGGGGCGCTCCTCCGGGGCCTCAGGCCAGCGTGGTGGGTCCCAAGCCCTTGAGGGACCCCTGGTCAGCCAGAAGGCTGGAGTACCAATGGCTCTGAGGCCGGCCTCGGCGACTCAGGAGGACGGTGTGGGCCGAGGCTCCCCAGACTCCTGTCCACACTGGCCCTGCCACAGCCGGGAAGGCACCTTCCTCCTGGGAGCCTGGCCCCGCTGTTCCATGCAGGCCCTCATGTCCCTGCCCTCCTCGGTTTCTGGGGCCTCTGCGCTCTGGTTGGTGTGGCTCAGGGCGGCTCTCTGTCCAATGCACTTCACAGTTGCCGTCCCCCTTCCTGATAGCTCCTTGCCTGGGCAGTGCCACCTGCAGCCTCAAAAACCCCTGCCCCTGGGCCTGTACTGTGGTCACACCGCAGGCAGGACGTGCAGAGCACAGTGGCCTGGTGTCACTGTGCAGTTGAGGCATGGCCACCCAGCAGCTGCATCCACACAGCCCTGGTGACATCCACACAGGCTTCCGAGACGCTGCCAGTGATGCTTCAGGACCTCGCTCGGGTGTCGCCACGTCCTGCGTGGAGGGTGGGGATGAGATGCCTGACTGGTAAAGAACTGGCTGAAAGAGGACGACGGCGAGCAGCCACACATCACGGAGCAGCTGCAACAGGGCTGGGTCGGGCACGTCTGGCTCCTCACTTCCGGCAACTGGCGAATGGCAGAATGCAGCCTGCGTGTGCTTTGTCTATATCGGGGGACTTCAGAGACCTTCCGCTGAACCTTCTTTCCCGCGGTAGGAGGAAGGTGGAGACGGCCAAGCTGACCCAGTTGCTCAGGGTGCACCCGTCCTGGTGAGGGGCGGACACTTGCCTTAGGCGGACCTGGCCGTGGTTCCGGAGGCCAGCCCATCTCCCCCTGGCCGCAGTGCCGAGAAGGCCCTCATGCAATCCACCATGGCACCCGCACCTGGGCACTCAGCGTCCTGCCCCAGAGGCCGTGGGATCCACACCTCTGGTGGCTGGCTGAGCATGCGCCCTGTGTCCCCGGCCCTGGGACATAGCACACTCTTCAGACTGGCGACCGTGCAGACCCGCCTCTTAGCTAACACGCAGGCTCTCAGGCTCTTCAGGCAGCACTCATGTCGCTGTCCGGCTGGGCTGTAGCCCAGCCGACGCAGGGGTGGGTGGGGAAGCTTGCCGCCTGAGAGTGGCTCCTGGATGTAGCTCCAGAAGCACCAGCGGGCTGAACGGTGTAGGCGTCATCCGAGAGGGAAGCTGTGCACAAAAGGACTGTCCACCCGAGAGCAGCACCCCAAGGGCAGGGCACATGCGCAGATGCTGCACCGGGCGAGGCACTGGCCTCTGGGAGGGGCAGCGCCCGGCAGCTTCCCAGCAATGGAAAAAACAGTCTGAACAACACGTCAGCCAGGGACCCGAGCAGATGTCTCCCCAGAGAAGACGCGTGGCCTAGCAACATGACGAGGCGCTCAGCCTCATGGGGTCAGGGACACAGGACAGGGGCGGGCGATGGTGCAGCCACTGGAAAACGGCACAGGGTTCTCAGAAATTACAGGTGGACTAGCTCGAGCAGCAGTTCCCTGTGGGCATGCGCCCGAAGGGCTGAGATCAGGCTGGCGTGGTGTCCACACCCACATCCACATCAGCACTGTCCACACGGCCTGAGATGTGCCAACGACTCCAGCACCTGCTGGTGGATGAGTGAAATGTGGTCTGTCCATACAGTGGAATATTACTCAGCCTTCAAGAGGAAGGGAATCCAGAGGAAGCTGAGACAGAATCAGCGGGGCTATCCTGGCAAAGCACCAGGCAGGCTGGCTTAGCTGACAGGCATTTATGTCCTTACTGCTCTGGAGGCTGGAAATCCAAGATCCCGCGTCCAGAGCCCTGCCTCTGGTCACAGCAGGTGTGCAGGGGCACCCCTGCCCTCGTCTCACCTGGCCACCCATCACAGGCCAGTGGTTGCCTTGGGGTGTCCACAGAGAATCTGGGTGGACACCCCAGTCTATGAGAAGGACGTCATGCTGAGTGAACTAAGTCAGCCTGGGAAGACGCACCTGTGATCTGAGCTCCTGAGGTCTGAGGGCGGCCGTGCCGGGTGCAGGAGGAAGAGGGGAGGAGGGCGGTGGGCAGCACAGCCAGGGTGAGCGGGTGAGCTGCAGCCGACTTCACAGCAGCGTGCGCGTGCAACAGCCAGGGTGGCGGATCCTGTGCTGCGTGTGTGGTAACAAGGAAAGAGGAGACGGCAGGAGGAGGGTTCCTGTGGCAGCTGCTCCCTGGCAGCCTGGGCTGTGGCCGCTGTGGCCTTGGGAACAGGCCCGTGTGGGTGTTGCTTTTGGGTGACGCCGTCTCCTCACATCCCGCAGGGCCTGGAGTCAGCAGGTGCCTCGCTGCGGCTCCGGGCAGGGTCAGCAACTCGGGGCGAGCCTTCCTCCTGGTCCCTGTTGGGTCCCTCAAGTGAGGCAAGTGGACCCCCCACCCCATCCCCCGTCCCCCGTGGTTTTTCTTTCGCTTTTCTTTCTTTGATACTGGGGATTGAATTCAGTGTGCTGAACCACTGAGCCACATTGCCAACCCTTTATTTTATTTTATTTTTTAAAATTTTTTTCTAGTTGCAGATGGACACGATATCTTTATTTTATTTATTTATATGTGGTGCTGAGGATCGAACCCAGTGCCTCATGCATGTGAGGCAGGCGCTCTACCACTGAGCCACAATCCCAGCCCAACAGCCCTTTATTATTATTGTTTTTTTAAAAAAATATTTATTTTTTAGTTGTAGATGGACACAATACCTTTATTTTATTTATTTTTATGTGGTGCTGAGGATCAAACCCAGTGCCTCACACATGCGAGGCAAGTGCTGTACCACTGAGACACCCCAGCCCCTTGTTTTCCTTTTTTTTAAAAAAATATTTAGTTTTTAGTTGTAAGTGGACAGAATATCTTTATTTTATTTTATGTGGTTCTGAGGATTGAACCCAGTGCCTCCCGCGTGCTAGGCGAGCACGCTACCACTGCGCCACAATCCCAGCCCCTATTATTGTTTTTTATTTTGAGATCAGGTCTCATTAAGTTACTGAGGCTGGCCTTGAAATTGTGATCCTCCTGCCTCAGCCTCCCAAGTCCCTGGGATTACAGCTGGCCACTGCACTTAGCAGGCTTTTCTTAAGCTAACAAAACCCCTCTGCGCTGTGCTGTGCACCCACCCCCACCCGCCTGGGGGTAACTTTTCCTGCTAATTTGAAGCCAGGCCGAGACTGCATTGGGTTCTAACTGCAGAGGTTCAGTGTGACTCACCCTTACGTGGCCTGTGGCAGGGGTCTGTGGCCACTGTGGTGCCCTCTGCTTGGTCCTCTTCAACACTCCTGTGTCCTCCGCGTGGCCAGGTGCCTGGTGGTCTGCTTTTAATTTCTACCCATCTAATGGCTGTGGCTCGGCTCGGTCTCCCTTTACTCAGGGGAGGAGGTCACAGGAAGGTGCGCGTGGCTCTCCAGTCGCATCCCGAGGCAGCGTCCTGCAGGCGTGCAGGCCGCGAGAGTCGGGGGGGCATCCACCTGCTGCAGCGAGGCCCACCCGCAGGCTGCTCCTGGCACCGTTTCCTGCCCAGGAGTCAGCAGACTGTCTGGATGTGCTGTTGCCTGCCTGGGCCACGTGGCACACGGTGCCCAGCTCACAGCCTTGTGCCCTGGCTGGAAGGGCCCGCCTGCGGCCATGGCTCTGGGGCGAGGATGGCGCCGCGGCTGCCTGGCGTCCTGTGCGGCTCCTGCTCACACTGTTGTGTTTTTGAACAGAGCCACCTCGCTGTGTTTGCAGCGGTTCACCCGCTGGCCCCCAGCGTGAGCTCCAGTGTGGCGTCCAGCCTGGCGTCCAGTGCTGGCTCAGGCAGCTCCTCCCCCACTGCTCTGCCCGCCCTGCCCACGCGCGCCCTCCCGCCAGACCCCGCGGGCAGCACCGTGGAGGCCGTCCTAGGTAAGCGCAGCGCTCAGCTCTTCTCACCTTGAGCTGTGCCCTCACGTGGCCCCGGGGCTCGGGTGTGGTGGGAGGAGGAGCCCACGGCCCGGCTGGCCACTGCGGCCACCAAAGAGCCACAGCAGATGGTGCCTTCCAGCCCTGGGGCTCTGGACACAGCAGAGCACTGGCATGTGGTGGACGAGGGCAGCTGAAGAGGGGCAGTGCCAGTAGCGGGGAGGGGAGCAGGACAAGGTCTGCAGCCAGCGCACCAGCCTCAGGGCCTCCGCCCCGGCTTCCAGAGGTTGCAGCACTGGGAACCACCCGGGGTTGGGGACCCATGGCTGATGTAGTGGATGGGGTGAATGTCAGAGGCCTGACCCAAGCCCAGAGCCTGGGCAGACAGGGGCAGAGCCAGAGGGCAAGCCATTGCCCAGGGCAGGCGCGGTCGGTGGGGTGGAGCCTGCTGCCCCATGGAGGGTGACACTTGGCATGCTCTGAGTTCCTGCCTCCCATGGTGACCAGTGCCTAGCTGGCCCCAGCCTGTGTCTCTGTCCCCACAGTGAGGGACACGGGAGGCTGGTGGTTGTGGTGATCCGAGTCCTCTGTCCCTGGTCAGTTCTGGCATGGCCCCAGCCTGGGCTATGCCGGGGGGGTCTGGAGCTGGCCCCTTCCTCTCCCGCCTCCCGTCCTGTTGGGCTCAGGGAGGGAGGAGGGTGTGGGGCTGGGAGGACATTGGCCTGCTGGGGAACAGAGCTGGACAGCTGTGTGATCCCACTGGATGCGTGGGCCGGCCAGCTGGCCAGCCCTGAGGTGCTTCTTACGCAGAGGGACAGCAGTCACCATGGCCAGGAGCAGTGTCAGGTGCCACCCTGGGGAACACCAGCCACTGTGGCCCCGCTCCGTGCGCAGATTAGAGATGATGCCCGTGCTGGCAGCGAGAACCTTCCAGCTGCCGCTCAGAGGGACAGCAGAGCCAGTCCTGCCTTGCACAGTGACCACAAGGGAGGCCTGCTGGCACGCGTCCCCCTGAGCCCCAATCCTCAGGCCCCTCGGCTTGCTGGGCCTCCACTGCCACGCCGCCTCCAAGGGGCTGGGCATTCCCGGCCTGCATTCACCGGCAGGCTCTGGTCCTGCCGAGGCCCTTTCCACATCAGCAGGCCGTCCTACCGACAGCACATCTTCCAGCAGCCCTGGTAATCCCATGGGGCTCCGTTGTGGGGTGGCCTCATCTGCCAGAGAACCTTCTGGAATTCAGGACTCATCCCAGAGCCCTGAAGCTATGGGCAGCAGGCCCCTGCTGCTGAGTGTGGGAGGGGCCCTCAGCAGGGGCCTGCTCTGGAGTCGCCCTGGGCAGGCCTGCCGCAGTTCTGCCTGGCTGTGCGTGTGCTCATGGGCGCCAGCAGGCTGGCCGAGTGCCCTGCAGAGCTGCACAGCTCCAGGGCCAGGCGCAGCCTCAGCCCCACTGGTCAGACCAGTGGGTGGAACACCGTGCTCTTGGCCCTCCTGCAGCAGTAAGGTCCAGTCAGAGGGCATTCCTTAGAGCCATGTCCTTCCGGTGGCAGCCGAGTGTCGTCTTCTGAGCAGAAGCAAACCCGCTTGTGTTTGCTTTTGAGCCCACCTTGGGGCAGACGTGTTGCTCTTGAATTGTGGACATCTTGGGAGGTGACCATGCTCACCTCGTGGCTCAAGATGGAGCCGCCGTGTAAATGACCTGGGGCTCCCGAGCTGCACCTCACTGCACGTGGCCCCATCAGACGTCAGAGGTCAGCCATGAGGCAGGTGTCAGAGCCTGCAAGATGACCAAGAACACGACACAGGCCGAGGTCCCAGGAGGCTCAGGCCTCCGACGCATCCTGTCCCCTGCACAGGAGCCAGGAGCCGAGTAGCTGCAGAGGCGCATTCTGCACTGTGTCCCGCTCCACTCGGAGACGGCGGCCGTGCAGGGCTGGCAGTCAGGCGAAAGGCGTGTGGGGCACATACACGTGGGGTTCGCTCGTTCTTTTTTTTGGTACC
>PVHX01017089.1:0-15543 GCA_004024805.1 Geosciurus inauris | reverse complement strand
TGCTTTCAAGGGTCAGAGGTGGCTCTACTGGACACTTCGGATGGGCAGGTGTTAGTGCATTTGTGGTCACTGGGTGTGGCCTCAGTGTGCCCCACCTGCTCACCCTGCAGCGGCCTCCCCTGGGCGCAGGGTCTCTGAATCACCCCTGCAGGTGAGGAGGCACACGGTGTTTCCTCAGGGCCGGCCCTGCCTGCCCCGTGTGGTGCTTGCTCTGAGGTGAACAGTGGAGTTCTGCTCCCAGTGCCACCTCTGCTGTCCCTCTGCCCACCACCCCGAGGTCTCGGTGCTGCTGCATTTTGGTAACAGCTGGTCTTGGAAGGTAGCCAGTCCTCAGCTGCCCTGGCCCAGGACAGGCCACCGACGACCCACTTCCCCAGGCCCAAGGCTCCCTGGGCAGCCCAATCCCGGCGCTGCCCTGCCGCCCGAGGCCCTTCCTGGGCTGGCGTGCTCGGGTCGCTGTTCTCCAGGGTTTGGGCACAGAGAGGTGGACTGGATGGCTGTGCCCTGTGGCCGTCTCCTTCAGAGCACGTGGCGCTATGGAAAGGTGAAAGGATCCAGGAACCGTGGCCTGGCTGCGGCCTCGGGGCGGCCTGTCGGGGTATGGCGGCGCCCCGCCGCTGGGTTCAAGGCCTCGGAGGAGGACCTCGAAGCCACGGCCGTGCACGAGCGGCCGAGCAGCGCGGAGGGAGGCCCGTGGGACTCCTGCCGGCCGGGTGTCTCCCCGGGCAGGCGCTGGGCGCCCAGGCTGCCGTTGCCTCCGTGGAACGGGGCGCGGCCGGCCCGCGAGCGCCCCGCTCGGACGCCCGTTCACGCGCACCTGCGGGCCAGGTGCTGCGGGGTGGGCGCGGGGGCGCGGGGCGGGGCGCGCGGTCACGGGGGCGCGGTCACGTGGGCGCGGGGCGGGGCGCGGGCCGGGTTTGAATGGGCGGCCGCGGACGGTGAGTCAGCATCGGCGGCGGACCAAGGGCGCCCGTCGGCTCCGCACCGTCAGGCTGCCGGCCGTCGCCTCCCAGGTGCGCCCCCTCCTCCACCGGCGCGTCTCCGGTGCGCGTCCCGCCCTGTGCGCCCCACCGGGTGCAGGTCCCTGGACCGGGTGTGAGCGGCGCGGCCGGGGCCAGGTTTGCCTGGGCTGCGCGGGGAGGCGCGCACGTGTGCCCACTGCGTCTGCTGCGGCGCCCAGGGCCAGCCTCGCCCTCTCCCTCGCGTGCCGGCCCTGCTGCGCGTGGCTCTGCAGGAGCTCAGCTGCAGGTGAGCGCTTGCCCGGCTCCTCCATCCCCTGGCCGGGAATGCCTGCCGCCCCCGCTTAGCCAGGACGGTGCTGGGAGCATCCTGGAGCCTCGCAGGTTCCCCTCTTGCCTTTAGCACTGCGTGGTCTGAGTGCTCGTCCCTGTTTGTCCCGGGGGGCCACAGTGCCTTGTGAATGCTGTGTCATCTCTGGAACAGCCGGTGCCAGAGCCATTACTCAGCAGCCTTCTGCTGACTTCTCACCCCAGGCGGCTCCTGGTGTCGGGCAGGTTGGTTCTGGGTCACGTGCCCACACAGGCCTCACAGCTTATGCCATGAAGTTCACCTAGATTTCCAGTGTCTTTCAAAGTGGGTCTTTCCTTGAGAACGTTCCATCTGGGTCTGACCTTGGGAGCAGAGGTGAGGGAGGAGGAACACTGCAGAGGGCGCTAGCCAAGTAGTGTCCTCCAAGCTGCCTGGAGCAGTTCCCAAGGGGCCTTGGAGGTCGTGGATTGAGCAGGCCCCCATATGGGCTGGTGACCCCTTCCCGGGGCTCGACTGCAGCTGAGGGCTGCAGTTTGGCTCTTCTGTGGCCTGTGTGCTGTTTCTCCCTGAGGGCCACCCTCCTGCTGTGTCATGGAGGGGCCTGACCAGTTCAGTCATTCGCGGGGAGAAAGGTGCCCCATCTACTCCCTTGTGCCTTAGTTGGTCAACATTTCTGGAGTTCTGCCAGGGGTGAAGCATGGGGGTGAGCAATAGGACCTCAGCTGAGAGGCGGGGGCAGGCAGGTGTGCTCTGAGGGACGGGACTTGGCCTCAGCCTTGCACTTCAGCCAGTGCAGCTCTGAGTGCCATGCAGGCGGGGAAGCAGGGGCGTTTCGTGTTGGAGACTGAGCAGATCTGCAACTAGGGGCCTGTTTTTGCTCGGTAGAAGCTGTGCTTGGCGTGGCCCTCAACAGTGAGCAGGGTGGAATGGGGGCAGAACTCCTGGACCTGCATGCGGAGGGACCTGCACTCAGGCTCTGTTCTTTCTGGGAGACTGAGGCATGATGGGTCTGACTACAGAAAGGTCACCCCAAAGCGGGGCGTTGTCACGCACTCCTGTGATCCCAGCGACTCAGAAGGCTGATGCAGAAGGATCCCAAGTTTGAGGCCCATCTGGGCAACTTAACAAGACCCTGTGTCAAAATAAAAAGGGATGGCAGTGTAGCTCAGTGGTGAGTGCTCCGGAGTTCAATCTTGAGGACTAAAAACAAGTCAAGTCACCCCTGTGGGTTACAGACTCCGGGCAGCTGCAGAGCTGGCCACAGGAAGGCCGATGCACCCAGGCTGGCCTGGCTGGTGTGGGTGGAGGGAGGCAGGCAGCCAAGCCCCAATACTGTGGCTGTCCAGGGCGCTGGGGCGAGGGCTGGAGAAGCCACTGTGTCGGGTGTGGAGAGGCTGCGGCCTGGAGGGAGAGGGTGGGATGTGGAGGTGGCCTATTGGGAGGAAGATCTGCAGAGAGGGCTGTTCTTGCTGGAGGTGGGCTGGACGGGACAGGCCCGGGTGGCAGTGTGGAGGGGCCACTGCGTGTGGCAGGAGACAGGGCAGAACTGGGCAGAGGGGTCAGGGAAGACTGGGGGGCCTGGGCACCACAGGAGGGCTTGTGGGGCACCCCAGTCCTGGCATGAGCTCACAGTGTGGTGCAGAGGGAGTCATGGATGGAGGGAGTCTTGGGATGCTTGGCTGGGGTCTTGTGAAGGAGGACGTTGTTGAGCAGTATTGCCAAGCAAAGGTTGAGTTGTGTCCCCCCAAGGAGGTGGCCAGTCCTATGCCCAGCACCTGTGAGCATGGCATAGTTTAGGAATGGGGTCTTTGTAGATGTCAGAGTTCAAGATGAGGTGCCTAGGGGGGCCCTCACGCAGTGACTAGCATCCTTAGGGGACGTGTGGGTGCAGACATACAGGACATTCTGGGGCCATGGGGCCACAAGCCCAGGGTGGCCCAGAGCCCCCAGGAGCTGCAGAGGCAGGAGGTGCCCTTCCCCCAGACTTGGCCCCCACCTTGGCTTTGGATGGCGGCCTCTGGACTGTGGGAGGTCGTGTTCCTGTGGTTGGAAGGTGCCCTGTGTGGCCCTCTGCTCACCTCAAGCCCAGGACACCAAGAGTCCTGATCACCGTGCAGCAGAAGGCCCCCAGAAACAGCTCACAGGGGTGTCCACCCCAGGGAAACGTCTAGGAGGCAATGGACCCATTCCTTCAGAAGAGATGTGTGGTGCCCTGGAGCTGCCCCTGGCCAGTGCCCACCACTCCCTACTCCGTTGGCTGGGCCTCTTCAGAGCTGCAGGCAGCTGCCTCACGCCCTGTCCTCTGCTGTGGCCTGAGAGCAGGTGCACTACGGGGCACCTCTGTCACGCCCGCCTCTGCTTCCATCAGGCTCCTAACTACGCTGCCTAGATGGGGAGGGCGGTGGGTGCTGCTGCCAGGCTGCCCTGTGCTCCCAGCCCAGCAGCCGTCTTTGAGGGGCTGGCATCATCCTTGAGGGCTGCACCTCTCGCTCCTTCCGCCCCTACCCCTTCGGCTCCCCCTTCCTATCTGGGTGAGACACTCCAAGTCCTGGACCTCACCCTGCCAGTGGCCCTTGCATGGGCCTGGCCAGGCCTTGGCTGTAGTCCTGCCTCCGCCTCCGCTCACGAAGGCCTCCCTAAGGAACGAGGCCCCCGCACCACCTTGGTTCTGGCTCCTTGACCAGGTGGTAGGACACAGGGATGACTGAGCTTCGCCTCTGCTCTGACCGTCCTCGGAGGAATCCAAAGGAGCTCTCCCCCTGTAGCATGGCTGCTCAGCGAGCCAGGCCCCTGTTCTGCAGGTGGCTGTAGGGACGAGTTCACAACACAGGAGGGAACTTCCAGGTGGGCTGTGGCCACCGCAGGCCTTACACAGTGCTGCTCAGACTTGGCAGTGTTCGGCCACCTCTCTGTGGGGCTCCTGGGCACCAGGCATCAAGTGAGGGGTGCTCTGTGGTTGGCGTGTGTGGACCTCGTGGTGGCTGAGCTGTACCCACTGGTCCTTGGGATGAGAACTGGATTGCAGGGTGGCAGAGGGACAGCGAGCTGCCTCAAGGCTGGACCCCAATTCCCCTCGCATGCCTTCTGCAGGCGGTGGTGACACCGTTTCTTGCTCATGCTGTGTGGGTCCCTCCTCCTCCACGTGACTCTTCTGAGTCTAGTGTTTTGGACGTTCTCAGCCTGGCCCTGTGCTCACCTCCCTCACAGTTCTTGGGATGACCCTTCTGGACAGACACATCTCCGTAGGAGTCCTGGCCGCACTTGGGCTCATCCAGCTCCCAGCTGGATCCAGGCCCATTTGTGATCTGGGGTGGTGGGATGGTGGCCACCTCTTGTTCTCTGCTAGGCATTGTTTACTCTGGGCATGACACGTAAGTCATTGTTGGTCACATTCAGGAGACTTGGTGAAACTTGTACCAGGCAGCTAGAGGATTAGGCCAAGCTGATGGCTCCACAAACCACTTGTTGCGCTAGTGGCCCACAGGCAGGGCTGATGAGGGTCCCTAGGTGGTCACCTCATTGTGGAGAGGACGGCTGGGGGCCCTTCAGGGAAGGCAGGTAGCTGGTGGCTATGTCTGTCCAGAGTGGGACTCAGTGGGGACTGAGGGGTCCTACAGCCACCATGGGCACAGGTTGGGCCCACACTGCCCAGGAGACAGCCGTATCTGACTCCTGCAGACTTGACTGTGCTGGGAAGGTGATGCCAGCCTGTGGGGCGTGTCCTGGTGGCCCACTGGGATGGTGGCAGACTGTCAGACCCCAGGGCCAGCCCTCCGGGCATGCCCTCCCTGTACTGGCTGCACGGCAGTCCTGGGCATCACATGGGGTCTGGCAGCCAGCGACCTGATCCAGCCCTGAGGTGGCCCCTGGGCCTCGGAGGGAGGGGCGTGCTGAGCCCTTGCACCGCGCAGGCTGCTTCTGGGGTCAGTGGTCCTGCGTTGGGGCACTCCGTCCTCAGGGAAGGGTCGGGGCCACTTGGGAGACAGCCACACCAGGCATCCTGCTGTTGTTGATGCCTCTGTCCCTTTAATGGGCAGGCCTGGGGCACCGAAGGAGGACAGCTAGCAGCCTGCCCCAGGCCGGCTGGGTGGGGTGCAAGGGCAGCTTCTGCCCCGTGTGCATAGGGTCCTGGCCACTGTGCAGCCATCGGCCTCAGGTGCCGGCCCCTCCTGGAAACCCTCTAGTGGAATCTTGGTCAGATCTGATGCAGGATCGGGAGGGCAGGAGCCGCGCAGGGGCTGGGCGTCCTCATCCTGAGGGCCCTGGCTCTGGAGGAGGGCGTGAGCCCTGCTGGCCACTGGGCCCAGCCCCCAGCAGCCCTTGGGCTCTTGGTCTTGCTCCAAGCCGGGCAGGGCGTCCCCCGCGTGGGCTCCCTGGAGTTCTGTGAATGACACAGGTCTGCTCTCAGGTTCTGCCTTAGACCTGCGTCTCGGGGATGTGAACATCGCGTCCCTAGACAAAGACCTGGACGAGCAGGACTGCTGTGACCTCGGACTGCCAGGTGCGTGCGCTGAGCTGCGGCTGCCCTCGCCACGCCTGCAGCGTTCAGCGGGCCTGTGGTGGCCGCTGGACCCTGGAGGGCCTGGGCGAGGGCGGGCCCGGGAGAGGGCGGGGCCTGGGCCGGGCGAGGCCGGGGCTGGGCGGGGAGGGAGCGGGGCCGGACGAGGGGGCGGGGCTGGGTGAGAGCGGGGGCGGGGCCGGGCGAGGGCGGGCCTGGCGCTCACCTGCCTCCTCTCCCAGGCCCGGGGCCGCTGGCAGGCTCCGCCCCAGTCGCCATCCCAGGCTGTCTGCCCCGCTCGCCGTCCCTGCAGTCGTCCTCGTCCCTGTCCACCTCCCCGCTCAGCTCGGTCTCCCAGTCGCTGCCGGGGCCACTCGTCTCCTCGGCCATGACGCCCCCGCAACAGCCGCTGCCCCTCAGGTCAGAGCCAGCCGGGCTGGGCTCTGCAGCCTCGTCCTGCGGCCCCCTGGGTGAGTGCCCTGCAGCTCGCGCCGCTGGCTCTGGTGCTCGAGTGTGTCGTGCTTCTGACCAGAGGGTGCCTCACCTGCCTTGGGGCAGTGCCAACCCGGGCCTAGACCATGCAGGCGAGTGAAGGGGCGCGGAGTGCTGGTAGCCGCCCGTGCGGGCCTCGGTGCTGGGCTCAGTGGTGGCTCTGTCGCACATGCTGCAGCCGGATGAGGCCCCGGGAGGCCGCGCACCTGACAGCAGCCCTGGCAACGCCCGGCCTGTCAGCTGCTCACCTCTCCATGGAGGTGTTTGCACACCTCCCACGTTTTAAAAGAACACACACTTGTTTGACATGAGATCTCACCATGTTGCCCAGGTTGGCCTCAAATTTGGCAGTCCTCCTACTTCGGCCTCCAAGTAGATCGTGGGTTTCTTTTTGTCTTTTTAAATTTTTTTAGTTGTCAGTGGACCTTTATTTGTTTATATATGGTGCTGAGAATCGGACCCAGTGCTTCACGTGTGCTAGGCAAGCGCTCTACCACTGAGCCACCACCCCAGCCCTACATCATGGGTTTCTCTGGCTCAGTGCCCCCTGATGTCACGTGTACACGTGGCAGATGTGGCCTATGGAAATAGCTCCTTTGCCAGCTCCAAGGAGTTTCTGGGGACCTGCTGCCCCACGAGCAGCTGCAGGAGCCTCAACTCCAACTTCCTTTCCTGTCCACACTCCGGAGCAGGGGCCGGGGGGTGTGGCTCAGTGGCAGAGCTCTTGCCAACACGCGTAAGGCCCTGGGTTCAACCCCTAGCACCACACAAACGGACTCTCCAAGGGTTGGGAAAGCAGGCCTGCTGGAAGGGCCCGGGGTGCCCAGCACGGTGGCCCGCACCAGCTCCAGAGCCTGTCCTGAGCGGGCTCCACCTCACCTGGGAGAGTCCGTCCTGGAACCTGGGCCCCCTGAGGGTGGAAACACACTGCAGACCCCTCCAGGTCGCGGGCACAGCACAGCTGTCCTACGCAGGTCTGAATGGCGTCCCTGGGAGCATCTGGGACTTTGTTTCGGGCAGTGTCTCTCCCAGCCCATCGCCCATCCTGAACACGGTCCCTGCCTCAAGTGCAAGTCCAAACAGCGCAGAGCTGGCCCGAGTCAGGCGGCAGCTGGACGAGGCCAAGAGGAAGATCAGGCAGTGGGAGGAGTCCTGGCAGCAGGTGAAGCAGGTGAGGTGCGAGGCAGTGGCACCTGGGAGGGGCCAGCGTGCAGGCGAGGTGGCAGGCACCTGGGAGGGCTCACCCTGCCGCCGCCTACCCTCGGTCCCAGGCTTGTGACGCATGGCAGCGAGAGGCTCAGGAGGCCCAGGAGCGGGCCCGCGTGGCAGACAGCAACCGGCAGCTGGCTCTGCGGAGGAAGGAGGAGGTGGAGGCCCAGGTCGAGCGGCTGCAGGAAGAGCTCGAGGGCCTGGGCTTGTCCTCGCTGCCTGGGCTGTGCAGCTGTGGTGATGTGGGCGCCATCCCTCTTCCCAGGCTGCACTCCCTGCAGAGCCAGCTCCGCCTGGACTTGGAGGCTGTTGAGGTGAGTGCTGGCGGGTGGCAGTGGCCAGGAGGTGGGCTGTCCCCTTGGGAGGGAGAGGCAGCCTCGCAGGCAAGGGCTCCGCCCAGCCTGGCGCCTCTTTCCTGCCAGGCCCTTCATGGTCACACTCTTCCCTGCTGCTTCCTGCCCAGAGGCAGGAGGCTGTGCTCTGTGGAGAAGCTGGGCCGTGGGAACGGTGCCTGGGCCCTTCCCAGGAGTGACCACACGGGGCCTGGGCCCTCCTCGTGTCCCGTCTTTGGGCACAGCGCAGAACCCACTGTGTTCAGCGTGGCTGGAAGCCCCTTCACACTAGGTCATCTGGTGGGGCCCTGGCAGGCTCCACGGCCCTGCCTCTTGCCCACCCTTGACCATGTCCAATGCCCAGCTTCAGCTTGCACCTCCTGGGCCGTTGCACTTGACCTGTGTGCTGTGCACCCAGTGGCCATAACCACAGCCAGTCGCTGTCCTAGCCAGTCCCCCGCCCCCGTGGCTGTAGTTCTGGCTCAGGACCCATCTTCCACCAGGATCTCCAAGTGGTGCCTCCCACTCTGGCTGCTACCCTTTGTGGGGCCTCTGGCCAGGTGTCCACCTCAGCCCTGAAGCCATGGCTGCTGTATTTTTCGGGGATGCTGCCCTCTGTCTGGAAGATCCTGGGCCCGCTTGGCCCCACTGGCAGTTGGCCTCGGGCCCTGAGCCAGTGGTGCCCTCTCCACAGGTGATCCTCCAGCTCCGGGCCAAGCAGTGTGTGGCCTGCCAGCAGCAGGCCCCCGGCAGCGTCCTGCAGCCCTGCCAGCACCGCGTCCTGTGTGAGCAGTGTGCAGCCAGCGCCCCCGAATGCCCCTGCTGCGAGGGTCGGCCCCTCCCCTGGTGACCGAGCCAGGGCCTCGCTCCCTCCAGGGCACAGTGCAGAGGCCACAGCGCACCACACTCCGCCTGGTGCCCCATCAGGACGCCAGCTTGTGGCTGTGCGCGGCCTTCCTGGCACTTGTTACCCACCACGCCCGCCAGTGTCTGCAAGGTGTTCTCCAAACCTAGTGCACCACAGAGCCCGATTCCCGTCCCCGCGGCAAGTGCCCCGAGGGCTGCTGAGCAGAGCAGGCTGGGTGCGTGGCCGATGCTGCCACAGCCAGGCCACCACAACGGGCTCTCTCTTCAAAGCACTTTGTAAACCACGGAGTTTAGTTTTGAATCATATAAGCTGCTCTCTAGGTTCGTGTTTTTTGATATATGATAACATGAAGCTTTATATGTGTACTGTGAACTCTCAGTTGCTGTTAACTCATAGTGTGGTGAATATATCAGATTTCATATTCTGAAGCTACTTATGAAATGAGCATTTATCTTAGTAGTAGAGCCAACCTAGGATTTTTACATTTTCAAATTAAGTGCAAACGTAGTATTTATAAGAAGAGTGATAGTTCAACACGTTGAGATGCGGTTGGATGTTCTTAACTTCACGTAAGGAGCTCACTCTCCTGAGCGCAGGGGCGTGTGCAGCTGGCTTTGTTCTGGCACAGAAGCAACCCCAGCACTCTGGCCACTTTAAGTGCCTGTGCCTTGCAGAGCAGGTGGAGGGGTCGGTTCCTTTGGTTTTGTCCTCTCCCTGGAGGCTCTGAGGGACAGTCCATCTCGTGGACATGTAGGGGAAGGAATCGGTGGCAGAGGGTTCTCAGAGCTCTTGGGTGTCGGGCACCTGGTTCACTCCTGACTCAGGAGACCTGTATCCCCCACACCTGCGACTGCCAGCAACTCCCGCCAACCTGACTGGAGATGCTGCAGTGGCAGTGCCTGGTGTCCAGGGTGACAGTGTTGGGGACAGTCACCTGAGCTGTACATCAGTCGTTATTCAAGCTCATCCATGTGACCAGCAAGGTGCCTACACCTCCCAGGGCCCCAGCTCTGCCACGCTCCCCCTGCCCGTCGGCTCCTGGGGCCACAGTGGTCCAGGCAGTCTGGCCTCGGACAGTAGCGGGAAGGCTGCTGAGAACAGCCCAGGAGATGCCTGGCGCCCTCCCCAAAGCCTGAGAAGTCTGCAGCATACGCAGATCCCACCTGGGGGTGCACGTGGGCCGGGTTTCTCCTCCTGGGGCTTTGCCAAAGACTTTTGATAGCATTTTCTAAAGTGCAAAGTGAGTAGGTAAGTGTTTTTATCAGTGACCAAATTAGAATGTATTTAATACAGTAGGCTATTTAAAAGCGATTTTTAATATAAGACAAACTGATAGAGAAGTTCTGTCATTTCAAAGGAAGTGGGTCTGCGATGTCCCACAGCTAGTCCACTACAGAAGGTAACTGGACCTGGGTCAGTGACTCTGCTGTCTCTAATCATGGTGATGACTTATTAGCTCAGTCGTAGACATTACATATATTTTGTGCTACTGTTTTCACTGTTTAAGAGTGTTTATTTTTGTTAATATTTATGCACTTGTTTCCATTCCAGGCCTTTGGTCTTTTTGGAGATAACAGGACAATGTTTGTTGCTGGTGTCTAGCCCAGACACTTTCAAATCATAAACCATTAAAAGCAGCTGGGTGCAGGTCTGTCTATATAGTGAGCTCTTCTGGTCAGGTCCTTGTGTGGAGTGTGCCCAGTGCTCGCTCCCATGAGTCTCCAGAGGCTGCTGCTGGGGTGGCGATGGTGGCAGTTAAGGGGCCACAAGGCAACAGCTGGGACAGTGGTGGTGCTGGGCTCCGAGAGTAGGTGTGCAAGGGAAACCCAGCAATTGCCCAGGAGCAGGTCAGCAGTGCAGGGTCCCAGGATGCCAGGCGGGTGATGGCAGTGCAGTCCTGGGCTTGGGTGCCGAAGCCCTCTGGTGCCTGTGCTATTGTCCCGGTTGCCTGTTGCCCTCCAGTGTTAAATATCAGCAACTAAATCAGGGTCCCACAGCCCCTAACTGGCATGCAGGGGACCCTCGTCCAGAGCAGATGCTTCCTGGGGTGTGCCTAGCACTTAGCTGAATGTGCTGTGAGCGGAATTCTCCTAACCCAACCCAGAAGGTCGTATTTATAATGTGTAGTCATTTACTTGTAGAGAACCGTTCAAAGTTAACACCTGTTTAGATGTTTTTACACTATAGCATTTATGCAATGGTTTACAGAACTCATGGAATTATTTTTATCAGTATGGGAATTAAAACTTTGAATCTTTATTTTGTCTGTTTCTGAGCACAATGACTGACCAGCAGGTCCTCATGGGTGCCCCTGCCTTGTGGACGGGCCCAGGAGGAGCCACATCTTCCCTGCCGCAGGCGGGCTGCAGGCCTCTGCTCCCAAGGCTGCGTGGGCTGCTCTGCCTGCCTTCCTGCCGCAGGACACCCGAGGTCCTGCACCTCCATCCCACGTGGCTGCCCCAGTCACAAGGTGTTCCCTTGCAATCCTGGATCCCCTCTCAGCTGCTCCGAGATCCCGTCTGTGGGGAAACGCGGACCCAGCTGCTCAGAGTGGGGGGTTTCTGCAGGACACCAGGCAACAGGTCAAGATCTGCCTCACCGGCAGCAGGCCTGAGGCAGGCTTGGGCCCCTAGCCCTGGCTGACCTGTGGGCTTCGCGTGGGGGACGCTGTGCTGGCTTAGCAGACTGGTAAGCCTTTTTATCTCCTTTGACAGTTCCGAATGTGCCTGGAAGAGAGTTTGGTGACAGGTGAGACCCTGGTGGGACACGCCCTGACCAGGGACCCCACCCTTTCTCTCTACCTTCTTGCAGTTGTCCAGGGTCTCAAACCCCAGACCTGCGGTCCCTCCTTCCTTCTGGGTGGATTCCTTTTCTCCTGGGGCCTTTAAATAGCCGGCATCCTCCAAAAGTGCCCTCAGCAATTTCTCATAGCCCTGAAGGTGGAGGACACAGATGAAGCACCCCCTGGACCAGCAGGGGGCCCTGCCGAGCCCCGCTCACCTGCGGGGTGATGAGCTCATCGGCCAGGTCCTGCTCCGCTTGGCCCCAGCGCTGCTGCAGGGCCTCTGGCAGGGTCGGGTACACTGAAAATCCAAAAGGAGCGGGGCTTAGCCAAGCCCCGGTGCCCAGCCCAGCCCCGTCCTGAGTCCTACCTAACAAAGAGTGGGGGTGGCAGACAAGGGGGGTCTCGAAGGTCAACGCGTAGACGCAGGTGCTTGGCTCAGACACGTGGGCCAGGCGGTTGCTCTTTCCACAGGTAAGCTCCACCTGGGGAGAGAACCTCCGTGGGTGGATGAGGGAGGCCCAGGCCCTCTGCCCGATACCGGCCCGGACCCCACCTTGCTCTGGCGGCTCCGGGAGCGGCAGGAGTCACCGTCCCGCATCCACATGCCTGTGAAGGTGTTGTTGGCGATCTCCCACTCCTGCCAGATGCTGGGGAGGAGGGGGCGTGAGGCGGGCAGCCAGCCGAGCCGCCCCCGCCGCCCCTTGCTCGCCCTGCCTCCTGCTCACCCGAGGATGCCACTGTAGGCGTTCCAGCGGAAGGTCTGCTCGTGCTGCGTCACGTTGTGGAAGGGGCAGAACTCATACTTGTACCTGGGGAGAGGGGGGCGGGATCCTCGGGCCTGCCCCACCCGCCCCGCTGGCCTGCCCGCCGCCCGCACGCCCGCACTCACGTGGACTCCACCAGGCTGAAGCACTTGCCAGAGAGTCTGAGGAGGTGCGCAGGCCCTGGAGGAGAGGCCACAGTGAGTGCAGTGCAGACCCAGCACCACGGAGCCAGGAACCACCTCGAGCGGGCAGGGGCACCGTCCAAGGCTCCCACCAACAAAAAGCACCGTTAAGCCCACAGCACAAGTTCCGTCCTTGTCCCAGTGGAGACAGTGGGGTCTCTGCTGTGCCCACGCAGCTCTCAGCAGGGACCAAACACCAACGGTAGCCTGAGGAGACGACCGGCAGGACTGGGAAACAGGCCACCGTGTGCAGGACTTGAAGGGCAGGTGCAGGCTCAGCAAGACAGGAGGACCTCAGACTGACCCCAAGGCCCCACAGAGGTCCAGTCCACAGAGGTGGGCAAAGCTTTGTCAAAGCACCAGTTTTCAACAGAAATCACAAGGCTTACAACAAAACAGGAAAACTAGCTAACAGGAAATTCTACCAGAAAGTAAGCTGAGAGGCTGGGGTGTGGCTAAGCAGCAGGTGTGCCCTGCGTCCTGGTGAGAAGTCACTGCTGAAAGGACTTGTAGGGAGCAGTGAAGACACTAAGCTAGCAGCTTTCCGTCCCTTGTTTAATGCTGCAGCAGTGGCCTTGCCGCCCAGGCAGGGTCTCCAACTCCTGGGTTCCAGCAGTCCTCCTGCCTCAGCCTCCAGAGCAGCCGGAACATGTGCATACCACCATGCTTGCCCTGGAGCGGCACACTGGATCACTACCACGGGGAGTACACAGAGCACCCTCACACATAAACACCTACTGCTCTGGTCCTGGGGATTGAACCCAAGGGCACTCTGTCACTGAGCGACCTCCCCAGCCCTTCCTTTCATTTTGGCACAGGGTCTTTTTTTTTTATTTTTTTTTTGGTACTGGGGATTGAACTCAGGGGCACTCGACCACTGAGCCACATCCCAGCCCTATTTTGTGTTTTATGTAGAGACAGGGTCTCACTGAGTTGCTTAGCACCTCGCTGTTGCTGAGGCTGGCTTTGAACTCGCGATTCTCCTGTCTCAGCCTCCCTAAGTGCTGGGATTTCAGGCTTGCGCCACCGCGCCCGGCTTCTGGCACAGGGTCTTGCTAAGCTGCTGAGGCTGCCCTCAAATTTGGCATCCTCTTGCCTCAGCCTCCCAAGTCACTGGGATCACAGGTATACCACCACACGCAGCTACACAACTAATTTGAATTTACGCCAACTTCAGCTGCATATGGAAGCCACTCACACAGCTGCACCAGGCCCAGCCTGGCTGCTTATGTCATAGCTCACATCTTTGTACTCAGATTTATAATTAGTTGTTATGCATTTGTCTTTTAATTGCAAATACACACGCCAGAGATAGGACAGCCTGAGCCTCCTCATGTGCCCTTGTGCCCACTAGTGGAGGCCTTCAGCTGTCACCAGCCACTGGCCAGGGCCCTCTACTCCCAGCCGATGGGTTCCGTGTGGCATTTCTTGGGTTCCGTGTGGCATTTCTGTTAAGGCAGGTCCACGAGTAACCAGTGCCTCGGGGTTTTGCTATCTAGGAATGTCCCCACCCCCTTTTGGTGAGGGTGCTAAGGACTGAACTTGGGGCTTCGAGCACGTGTTCTGGAGCGCTGATGCTTTACAGACTCTGCTCCAAAGACAAAGACGTTGAAAGCAGGGGTGGAGGAGACATGGAGCCGGGAGGCTGCACTGGCCCGACAGCACAGACCTCCCCAAAACCGCTACGCGACACTGCACATGGACCCAGGGTCTGCTCGCCAAGTGCAACCCTGTGAAGCTGGGGCTGACAGGACCGGGGAGGAGCAGTCCCACCATCTCCCACTTTTGCTTTTTCTTGGGGGGAGGTACTGGGCACTGACCCTGGGGAGCTGGACTGACCAGCCGCAGCCCTTTCACTTGTTTTGAGACAGTTGCGGAGGCTGGCCTTCCAAGGCATGACTAGCGTGCGCCACAACACCTGGCAGTATTCCACTCCCAACGGATGTGGACGGCGCTGAACCAACTGGCCCCCAGCCACGTGGATGTGCACTGTTTTTCAAGGACAAGCAGCAAGTTCCACCACAAAGCCAGTGTTGTTCCATTTAGAAAGACTGCAGCTGGACATCGAGTAGGACGCTCGCACAAAATCCACACCTTTTCCTCTGCGGGGCTGGGTTTCCCTTGGCTGTGCTGGGCAGGCGCTCCACCACTTTGCTGCCCTCACTGAAAACCAGCACGTTCTTATCAGTGGTCACAGAAGAAGAGACAGGACCACCAACACCTACAGGGCGCACCCACAGGCGGCGGCAGGGCTTCAGTCAAAATGGAAAGTGAGCTGGCGCAGGCGCATGCTTGCTATCCCGGCAGCTCAGGAGGCCGAGGGAAGAGGATCGCGAGTTCAAAGCCAGCCTCAGCAACTTAGCGAGACTGTCTCTAAAGAAAATAAAGCGCTGGGGATGTGGTTAAGCACCTCCAGGGTTCAATCCCCAGTACCAAAAACAAAGTGACCTGGAAAGTGACCTCTCATCAGGGGCCTGCGACTTCACACACCTAGAGGAATTAGAAAAAGAAAAGAAATCCTCAGGAAGCAGAAGGAAATAATAAAGATCAAAGCAGAGCTAAGTGAAATACAAAAAATAAACCAAAAATTAGTTCTTTGGAAAAAGTCAACAAAATTGACAGAGCTTTAGCTAGACTGACCGAAAAAAAAAGGGAAGCCTCAAATCCTTCAAACCAGACATGGATGTCAGGCCCCTGCTACCAACTGCACAATGGAGCAGGGCCAGGTGTGAGGGTACTCTGAGCAGTGACACCGGAGCAGCAGGTGCACCCCGCTGGGGAGGTCTGTGGCAGCACTCCCACCAGCCTCGCAGCTGAGCACACGCTAACCCCTCTCTGCACAACCTGCATTTCCCCAACCAGAGCAGACCAACACCCTGAAGTAGGCTGATGTTAAAACCTGAAGACAAATACCTACGAGACGCCAGGCAGGTAGAGTGACTCACACCTGTAGTCTGAGCTACTTCAGAGGCTGAGGCAGGAGAACACTTCAACCTGGGAGTCTGGGGCCCGGTGGGACAAGATAGCAAGACCCAGCTGAATAACTAATACCACGCAGCTCAGTGGTAGAGCAGGTGCCTGAGCACCACGCACACTGGCAACTGAATCCAGCATGCTACAAGGACGGTACACTGTAAAGTCGTT
>PVHX01017088.1:24079-41249 GCA_004024805.1 Geosciurus inauris | reverse complement strand
TGTAATCCCAGCACTTAGGGAGGCTGAGACAGGAGGATCGCGAGTTCAAAGCCAGCCTCAGCAACGGCGAGGTGCAAAGCAACTCAGTGAGACCCTGTCTCTACATAAAACACAAAATAGGGCTGGGGATGTGGCTCAGTGGTCGAGTGCCCCTGAGTTCAATCCCCGGTACCAAAAAAAAAAAAAAAAAAAGAATCATAGATTTTTGAGACTGTTTAATGTCCAAGCACATTATTAAAACACAGCAACTAAAATGAACTGAAATCATATAATTTACAAAAATTAAATAGATTGTGGAGGACAAAAGATGGCCAATGTATCCCAAATTCTTGACCTTTAGCGGGGAAGATAACAGATACTGTCTAAAATTACTAAGACACAGAAATATAAACAAAGTATTTACTTTCATGGTCACAACCATAACAGAAATGGCAAAAATAAAGGGACTTCTGTTCATTTTAATGTCCTTTTGTTTTTTTCCAACTGTGGCATATCTTAGCTTCCTAATTCAAAAAGCAAAAGTTACAAACTAAAGTTAACTATCATCAAAGGCTCCCTTGAGTACTAGGGACCTTTGCACGCCCACTTCCCACACCCTTCCACTACCAATTCGCCGCTCCTCCCACCACTTCACAGACCACCCACCTCCACCAAGGCAGGGTTAAGGTATCTCTCTAGTTTTACCCCAACTTCAGACTACTCTCCTACAAAGCCACTGGTGGGTAACTGAAATTGTCGGTCTCTGCCACCAGCCGGCAGCAATCGAGGGCAGGGGCTTTGTAGCCAGCGCCTGGCACACAGTCCGCTCAACGGCCTCTGATTCACCGACCGGGGGGGATTTGGGAAAAGGCGGGCCACCCAGCAGTCTCGCATCTCAGGTTCCCTCAGCCCTGTCTGCCCCCGCCTCCTTACACTCCGAGGTGCGTGTGAGACACGATCTTTCCGCAGGCGATGGTAGCCGGGCCCGGCTCGAAACCGAGCGCCTGCAGATACATCCAGAGATGTTGCCTCTCAAAAGAAGCGCTCCAGGCGGAGCTCATCCTCACTGTAGACACGGTGACTTAAAAGGAAGAAAGCGCCGGCCCAAGCGACTTTGAGGGCCCTCAATCTCTCTCCCTATCCGCAGCCTGATGTCGCGGGGACCGCTCCATTGCCACCGCCTGCTGCTCTCTAGCCCGGAGCCATTTCGCCTCAAACGGCCGAAAGGGCTCTGAAAAACGGAGAGTCGAAGGCCAGGGCGACCACAACTGCCGAGGAGAAGCCACCACAAAACAATACTCCCGCGCTTCGGGAAGAGCAGAGTACGCCGGCGCCGCCTAACTTCCGGGAGAGGAGGGACTTCCGTGGAGGACAGTATCTCCCGCCATGCAATGCGCCCTCTTCTCGGCCCTTCCGGTCCCTCCCAGAGGGAAACTAGAAGGCCCACTGTGCGTTGCAGTTGGCTACCTACTCCGCCTTCTCTGTTTTACAGAGAAAGTCGTGTGCCCGCGCCTTTCCAGTCCTTAAAGTTTGCGATTCCCACTACTGGTGTGTGATTATTAAATAGTCAGACAAAAAGCCATAGAGTACTGCTGCTCTATGTAGTGAGAAAGGCACTAGGCGTTTGACCCTGAACAAGTCACCTAACCTCTAAACCTCTGTTCCATCATTAGCAAGATCTTTACCATCAAATGCTAAATTTTCCCTTTATGTTGCTGTAATTGAAATCTGGCTCTCTCCTAAGCGTACTGTATCCCCTGCCACATTCTCAATTTTTGACTGTTCTCTTTGGTAGACCCCCTATAAAACAGGTCTGGAGCTGGGATGGTTTATCCTACTTATTACAAGTTGCAATCCCTGGCAATTATTGCCTCCTGCCTCACTAAAACTAGCTCCTTTGAAATTTCTGCTTTTCCTTGAAGAGGTCATCTATATGATCTTAGGATCATTGGTCCTCAGTCTGAGATTTACAACTTAATTCTTTGTCTCTTCGGCATTGTTCCTAAGTTTTTGGTGATATCAGTATCCATGTAGGTGACCTTTTCAATCCAGTTAATTGGCCTGCTTTCCAATAACCTCGTCTTCCATTCTACCTCCACCCACTCTCTTGGAACATAACTGTAAAATTTGCCATTATCAACTACTGCAACACTTCCATAACTTCAATTTCAACCTCCATCTTCTAACTTTCCAGCTCAATCCTTCCAAATCTTAACAGTCCTAGAATTTCTAATCCTTTTGTCTCAACATTGTCTCTTACTCCATTCATAACATAATCATTAACTTGAAGATATCATTTTGTTGTCACTCAAAATTTGTAACTCAGGTGAGCTCTTGAGCCTACCCACTGAAACACTACTATTCTTCCCAAAGCTTACACACACATAATTATGAACTCACAGATTTAAATTTAAGGAGTTCAATCTGTTATATTTATTATCTATGTAGAGATTCAAATTGTCTTATATTTTTGGCCAGCTGGAACCTATGCATCTTGGTTTTCAAGAAGTTTAAGTCTCATTTTGTACATTTTTGCCTCAGACCTGGAATTAGTCATTTCTCCAAGAAAACTTGACTCCTTTCAGTGGGAAAGGATATTTTGTGACTATAACCAGGCACTAGGGATGTTCATAGCTACTGGGTTGGCCAATGCTTCTACCATTTACTTAATTAACTAATATCTATTTAATGCTGCTTTGTGCCAGGGATTGCTCTGCATTTTTAACAAATGTTAACTACTTAATCTCATCTTATAGATGAGAAAATTGAGGCACAGAAAACTGAAGTAACTTCCTCAGGTCACACAATAAGTGGCAGAGTAAATTTAGAAACCGGAGTCTGAACCTTTATCCATTATACTTTACTTGCTCCTGGTTGATCTGCTTTTGTTCAAATGCCCATCCCTCAGTTAAAGGAAAGCAAGCAGAAATGAATCCTGAAAGACCCAAAAAACAAGTGTCCAGTAAAAAAACAAAAAACTGGATAACTGGGTACAATGGAGCACACCTACAATCCCAACAACTTGAGAGGCTGAAACAGGATCACAAGTTTGAGACCAGCCTCTGCAACTTAGTGAGACCCTGTCTCAAAATTTAAAAAAAAAAAAAAATTAAAGGCTGGGAATGTAGCTTGGTGGTAGAGGGCCCAAAGGCTCAATTCCCAGTACCAAAAAAAAAAAAAAAGCTGATCCACACTTAACACAGACCAATTTTTATTACAGGCATTTCAGCAATTAAACTTTGAAAAGTTATATAAAATGACACAGAAGAAGATCTCTTACAAAAGTTTAGGTCAATCAAAGTTTTCTTGCAATTAAGATCAAACACCCAAAAACTACATTGAAACCCTTCAAAAACCACAGGAATAAACACATGAGCAAAGATGAATTTTACTATGATACAAATTGCATATTCAGCCAAAAGAAATTCTTCCTTTTTGGTTAATTATACCCTGAGAATTCAGGACCATTAGCATGTGAATGATTTGCTCCATCCTCCTCTTCCAAAGCTATAATATCTGGAATTTCATCAGTCTCTGATGTCAAGTCTATGATGGTGAAATCAATCACCTGTAAAAGAAGAATCTTAGATATTAAAATGATCACTAATGAAGTGAAGTGTTAGGTCCACATGAGGTCCTACAAACATTATGGTTGTGGGTTTGTTTTCATAGTAGGAATTGAACAGAGAGGGGGTGCTTTACCACTGAGCTACATCCCAGTCCTTTTTTTTTTAAGTTGCTGAGAGTCTTGCTAAGTTTCTGAGGCTGGCTTTCAATTTGTGATCCTCCTGCCTTAGTCTTCCCAAATCACTGGGGTCACAGGCATGCACCACCATTCCTAGTTTGGGTTTTTTGTTTGCTTGTTTGCTTTGAGATGAGGTCACACTCCGTTGTCCAGGCTGGCCTCAAACTCCTGGGCTCAAGTGCTCCTCCTGCTTCAGCCTCACAAGTAACTGGGAACACAGGCACACACCACCATGCTCAACTCCTAAACACATTAAATATTCCATGTAGGTGATTTATTTTTTTGGTAGCGGAGATTGAATTTAGGGGCATTCAACTACTGAGCCACATTCCCAGCCTTATTTTGTATTTTATTTAGAGACAGGGTCTCACTGAGTGGCTTAGGGCCTCGCTAAGTTGCTGAGGCTAGCTTTGAAGTCGCGATCCTACTCCCTCAGCCTCCTGAGCGGCTGGGATTTCAGGCATGTACTACCACGACCGGCCACATAGGTGAATTTTGATTCGTCCAAAGCTGTACTTTTAAAAAAGCTGCTTACAATTATTCCCATAATCCACTCTTATTATAAAAGCACTAAGAAAACTTTTCTTTAAAAGGAAACTAGAGGCAGAATGTATTAGGGACTTTTTTTGAAAATACGAGATATAAACCTTTACTGGTTACCTATTAATTTATTACTCCCTTCAAGATAATAATATTCTACTTTTCTGTAAGTTTGAATTTCAAAAATACAAAACATTTTTGAAAATGCCTAGGAACTGCAAAAGCAAATAGTCTTTTTAAAAATTCAATAGGAGCTTGGCGCAGTGGCGCAAGCCTGTAATCCCAGCACTTAGGGAGGCTGAGACAGGAGAATTGCGAGTTCAAAGCCAGCCTCAGCAATGGCGAGGTGCTAAGCAACTCAGTGAGACCCTGTCTCTACATAAAACACAAAATAGGGCTGGGGGTGTGGCTCAGTGGTCAAGTGCCCCTGAGTTCAATCTCCAGTACCAAAAAAAAAAAAAAAGTTCAGTTAGGGCTGGGGTTGTGGCTCAGTGGTAGAGCACTTGCCTACCTATGTGCAAGGCACTGGGTTCAATCCGCAGTATTACATGAAAAATTTTTTTAAAAATAAACCAATTAAAAAGGTATTGTGTCCATCTACAACTAAAAAAAAAAATTTAAAAAAAGCTGGGTGTGGTGGCACACACCTGTAATCCCAGCACTTTGGGAGGCTGAGACAGGAGGATTGTGAGTTCAAAGCCAGCCTCAGCAAGGCGAGGTACTAAGCAACTCAGTGAGACCTGTCTCTAAATAAAACACAAAATAGTGCTGGGGATGTGGCTCAGTGGTTGAGTACCCCTGAAATTAATCCCTGGTACCAAAAAAAAAAAGTTTAAATAGCCATCACAAGGGGCTGGGAGCTCAGTGGCAAAATGTATGCTTAGTATGCCCAAGGCTCTGGGTTCCATCCCCAGCACTGAAAAGAAAAAAGAAAGAAGAGAAGGAGAAGATTAGTAAAGTGTAATATTGCTATAGACTGCAATATTGATAGCACAGAGAGAAAAGCCTCTGCCTAACAGAGGTAAAACAACTAACAAAAAGTAACTCTCATCAGACAAAGTGGCACATGCCTATAATCTCAGCAACTCTGAAGGCTGAGGAAAGAGGATCTGAAATTTGAAGCCAGCCTCAGCACTTTAGCGAGGTCCTAAGCAACTCAGCAAGATCTTGTCTCTAAATAAAATATTAAAAAGGGCTGGGGAGGGGCTGGGTTGTGGCTCAGTGGCAGAGCGCTTGCCTCGCATGCGTGAGGCACTGGGTTCAATCCTCGCCACCACATAAAAATCAATCAATAAAATAAAGATATTTGTGTCCATCTACAACTAAAAAAAATTTTTAAAAAAGGGGGGGCTGGGGATGTGTCTCAGTGGTTAAGTGCCCCTGGGTTCAATCCCTGGTACCAAAAAATAAAAAATAAAAAGGACTGGGGATGTAGCTCAGTGTTTAAGTACCGCTGAGTTCAATCCCCAGTACTGGTGGTGGGGTGGGGAGTATCCCAAAAAATACAGAAGAAAGAGGGATCATGAACTGAAATCAATTTTCATGCATGTATGAGTTTGTGAGGATGAACCCAGCTACTATGTGTAACCATAAAGCTCTAATGAAAAATAATAATTTTTAAAAAAGAACAGCACAGTGGTACACACCTGTAATCCCAGTGGCCTGGCTTCAAAGCCAGCCTTAGCAACTTAGCAAGGCCCTAAGCAACTTAGCAAAACCCTGTCTCAAAATAAAAAAAAAAAGGTTGGAGACTGTCTCCTGGTTGAGCACCTCTGGGTTCAATGCCTGGTACAAAAACAAACAAACCACACAGAAGAGAAGAATGGGATTTAGAAGGTGATATCTAAAATTAATATTTAACTTTAACTTTAGAATAAATAGGTACACAATTTATGCTTAAATGATACAAAATTATATAAATAAATAGTGATAATGTGTATACAATATTGTGAATATACTTTTTTGTGTGGTGCTGGGAATGAAATGTAAGACCTCATGCATGCAGAATACTTAATGCCAGTGAATTGTACACTTAAATTGTACACAAAAAATTGCTGAAATGGTAAACTTGATGTTATATAGATTTTACCATCACCACAACAAAATTATTTTTAAAAAGACAAGAATAAAGAATCTTGATTTGCTTATCAGGTCCTTTATTTGGATAGTTGTGTAACTTTCTCTACAACTCAGAGAACTGTGTGTGGTCTAAGGTATAACTTTCACCATTTTGTTCTTGAGGCTTTCTATTTGGAGAAAACAAATTGTATTATGGCTCTCCATGCATGTTCACTTAGCAAAGATTGTGTCCAACCTGACATCCTCAAAATCCAGCAATGAGTCCTGTGCTATGCATGCCCATAATCCCAGTTATTCAGGTGGCTGAGGCAAGAGGATCCCAAATTTGAAGCCAGACTTGTCAATTTAGCAAGACCCTGTCTCAAAACAAAAAATAAAAATGTCTGAAGATGCTGGGCGCGGAGGCACATGCCTCTAATCCCAGTGGCTCGGGAGACTGAGGCAGGAGGATGGAGAGTTCAAAGCCAGCCTCAGCAAAAGCAAGATGCTAAGCAATTCAGTGAGACACTGTCTCTAAATAAAATACAAAATAGGGCTGGGGATGTGGCTCAGTGGTCAAGTGCCCCTAAATTCAATCCCTGGTAGCAAAATAATAATAATAATAAAATGTCTGAAGATGTACCTAAGTGCTAGAGTACTTGCCCAGTATGTACAAGCCCTGGGTTCAATCCCCCATAGCAAAAAGAGAAAGCCAGTAATGCTTATACAAAGTGGTTCAGGACATCAGTGAGAAAACTATTATAATTTTAGCCTTTTTAGTTTAAGATATACTTGCTTAGATTTATCTCCAAATTGTTTCTTTCTCTTGTATATTTTAACATCCAATGAAATAGTTTTCAACATGTATTCATTTTTATCTATCTTACTATCATATTATTAAATTTTATCTACTTAATTTTACTTTGTTTTTATTAAAACAATGGAACAAGAAGTTGCAACACAGAGGACATAAGCAGAGGGATTTTCTAAGCAAGCTGCAGCTTTCTCCTATCAGGAGACTAGAGTGCTAGAATGGAAAAAAAATATGCACTTGGACATCAGTAGACATTGCCAAAGTCCCTGCTATTTCACTTAAACCCCTCCCTCCCACTTAGCCCCTTTCAACCTGTTTCCTAATATCTCAAGTAAAGAAAATACCTAATTGATTTGGTTGTAAGTGAGAAATAAAAGTAGTGTGAGTTTCACTTTTAAAAGGTGCTCAATAAACAATAATTTTTATTCCATTTATTTCCTTGAATAGTAACATAGTAATACACACACACACACACACACACACACACGGACAAGGTAACTGTTGGGCTAAAGTAGATTTCTTTGCAGAATGGTGCAGGTTCTACATTCAGAGTTTTAGTCCCCACAACCACAACCCAAAAAAATAACTAAGATGGCTTAAGAGAACCATATGAATAATTTGCTTCCACATATTCAGAATGATTCAGTGTCCAATTTCCATTAGACTATCACCAATGTCTGGTTGTTACCAGACCCTACTATGAAGCTTGTGCTATAAGGAAATAGAGAAAGGTGGGAAGCTAAGAGGTTATCAAGTTTTCACAGTAAGTTTAATTTACAATGTGGTGGTTTTGCATGACCACTTCACAGGGTTTTTAGAAATGTGGTACAAGAGAAATCATTTCACAGATTTTAAAAACCCCTGTTTCAAGTTGGGCACAGTGGCGCACGCCTGTAATCCCTGCACTTTGGGAAGCTGAGACAGGAGAATAGGGAGTTCAAAGCCAGCCTCAGCAACTGCGAGGCACTAAGCAACTCAGTGAGACCCTGTCTCTACATAAAACACAAAATAGGGCTGGGGATGTGGCTCAGTGTTCGAGTACCCCTGAGTTCAATCCCTAGTACCAAAAAAAAATAAAAAATTCCTGTTTCATTGACAGGAGCAGTATAGTTATAGCCTATCAAAGCAGGAATGTATGCAGTCTCTTTCTCTGAATGCCTATCAAGGATAGAAGCCAAAATCAAAATTAGATGCAAATATGACAGTAATAAGGTAACCACAGACTCTCCGTTGCAATAGAAAGCCAGTAATACATTCTTTAAAAAAAAAAAAATTAGATAGGTTGTTCACCATGCAACCTGTAGGGGGCACCTCTCATATCATAAACCTCATAGAGCCACATATTTATTATGACAAATTTTCATTAGATGGCACTAAACATTTCGAGGATGAGGAGCCTTTTTCTAATTTTCATAAAATTAGAAAAGCCCTGGGCCCTGGACAGGTGAGGCTACTACAGGAATGGGAACACCACCTCTAGGGATTTAACTTGCCAGTAAAGGTAAGGGTGCATACAATGCTGATAAATGTGACATGGGATCAGGAAATATGATTTCTTTTGAACTACAAATAATAAATTGAGAAAGGTCCTAAATGTTAGTTATATAAAAGTAATTTTAATGTTTTAGGCTAAAAAAGGATTGAGCAAGATGCAAAGGTAAACTATGTAACACCAAGTATGTAAAGACTAACCTCGTTCAGAGTTTGACTTTTACAGAAACCTCTCACA
This sequence comes from Geosciurus inauris, assembly GCA_004024805.1. NCBI lineage: Eukaryota > Metazoa > Chordata > Mammalia > Rodentia > Sciuridae > Geosciurus > Geosciurus inauris. Next base: position 32,384 of record PVHX01017088.1, on the reverse strand, counting down.
TCCATAAGATTGCTTGTGCAACTTAATTGTATGTATACTTGCAAGTTAGAGGACCAGGATCATCTTAGTTCTGCTCAATTCTATTTACCTTTACTGAACAATATGGAAGAGCTAAGTGGGCTGGTACACACCTCCTACCCTAAAGTAGGATGCTTTGTATATAAATGTTTTGCTTTTATCTAATAAGTTTGAGGATGATTTGAACTCAGGCTAGGGTGCAGGTTAGCACTGATAACAAAATCATCTATTGTACAGGTTCAACTAGTCAATGTTAATTCCTATGTAGTTGATTCATTTGAGCAGGGTTTATTTGTTTTTTGTTTGGCAGTGCTGGGCATGGAACCCAGAACCTCACACATGCAAGGCAAGTGCTTTGCCACAGAGCTATAGCCCAGCCCTTTTTACTTTTTACTTTGAAATAGGGTCTTACCAAGTTGAGGGCCTCACTAAATTGTTGAGATTGGCCTCAAACTTCCGATCCTCCTGCCTCAACCTCCAGAGTTGCTAGGACTATAGGTGCATGCCACCACACTTGGCTCAGGATGCTCTTTCTGTAATCCCAGCACTTTGGGAGGTTAAGACAGGAGAATCGCGAGTTCAAAGCCAGCCTCAGCAATGGCGAGGCACTAAGCAACTCAGTGAGACCCTTTCTCTACATAAAACCCAAAATAGGGCTGGGGATGTGGCTCAGTGGTTGAGTACCCCTGAGTTCCATCCACGGTACCAAGAAAAATAAAAAAATAAAAGTGCAGAAGCTTGGTTCTACCTCCAGACCTACTAACCAGATACTCTGGGAGTGAGATCCAGGAATCTGCGTTTAGTCTGTCTCCCCAGTTGATAATCCCTGGCATAACACAAGGAGGGCAGTGGAAGCCTTGCTGACAGATTAGTTTTATACATGCTGAGCTCTAATTTGGGCCATTTTACACAAGGGTGTTAGACTTATATTAACTACACTCCTTAGTTGGTCGAGTGTTCTGTGTTCTAGGCTGTGCAGACAATGAAAAAGACCCAGTTTAAGCAAGGTAAGCATGTGAGTAGAATCTCAGGCAATTCTGTCTGCCCTGCTCCCAACCACTTTCCTTTCCCTCTGCCTTCAGGTGACCTCACATTGTCATCTCACTGCCAATCTTAACAACAAAAGATGTATTGTGTTAATCATCAATCTCATTTGAGAAATTCAACAGGGCATAGTCTGCCTGCCTCTCGCCACCTCACCACCAACTGAGGGTGTGATTGTTCCAATTAAGCCTTTTCCTCCTGACCTCTCTCCCCCTTCTCCCAACTCAGCTCCAAGTGAACAGTGAATTAAAAGGCCTCAACCCAGGGCTGGGACTGTAGCTCAGCGGTAGAGCGCTTGCCTTGCACGCGTGAGGTCCTGGGTTCGATCCTCAGCACCACTTACAAAGTAATAAAATAAAGACATTGTGTCCATCTATAACTAAAAAAATATTTAAAAAAAAAAAAGGCCTCAACCCACTGAAGATATGACCTGGGTCAGTGAGGGTTCTGTCACAGCTTCAAAAATATAAGGTGATGGGCCTGAGGTTGTGTCTCAGTGGTGGAGTGCTTGCCTAGCATGTGTGAGGCACTGGGTTCGACCCTCAGAACCACATGAAAATAAATAAAACAAAGGTATTGTATCCATCTCCAACTAAAAAAAAATTTTTTTTAAATAAGGTGAGGAAGTGACATCAGAATTTCAAAAGTAAGCATAGGGAGCAAGAAGGATACCATAAAACATGTCTTCAGCTTAAGTGGACCTCAAGCCCTAAAGAAAGACTTCTTATCCTACTCATTCTCTGTGAACAGTCCAATGCTATTCCAGTTTTACCACCTTTTAGATGAAGTAGGCTGCTACAGGTTATCCTGAGAATTTAGATACTGGACAGTGGAATTATTCAGCATGTTTCTTTCCAAGAAGTTATTACAAAATATTATAGGATACATTTTGGTATAGGATACCTTTTGGACAAGTGGACACTTAACAGCACATAGATGTTGCACCTTAAGATAAAAAGAATAAATAACTTGGCTTACAGGGCAAGGATGTCTCACAAGACCATCAAACATGCAAGCCTCAATGCTGGCTCACTCCTGAAGCTCAATCAGATTAGAGACCTAGCTGGCCTGATCCAAACCCACCAGAGCCAGGAACATTCAGGCTGGCAAGAGGCCCTCTTTTCTTTCTTCTTAACTCTTGCTCTCCCAAGGCATCAGACCCAGTTTCTTCAAGATTTGTGCCAACACCTGTCCTCCTCCTTTTTCCTTTTTGAGATAAGTGCTACTCCAAAAGAGGAAAGGGGTTTATCTTTGATAAATCAACCTCTTTTTTTGCAGGGGGCGGGGGTGGAGGGCAAGGATTTACCACTGAGCCACATCTCCAGTCCTTGTTTTTATTTTTGAGGCAGGGTCTCACAAAGTTGCTGAGGCTGGTCTCAAACTTGTGATCCTCCTGCCTCAATCTCGAGTTGCTAAGATAACAGGGGTGCGCCACCACACTCAGCTTCTTTTCTTTTCACTTCATTAGTTAATACTTTGACTGATTTATCAAAGATGTGTTTTCCTAATCATGACCTGGGCATTATGTAAGCTCACATCTGAACTGGCAAGTTAAAGATACTACTTATGTCACTATCCTACAAATGATGTTCCTATACCTCTAGTGCAAATCGGAAAGATATCTTATAGCTGGGTGTGGAGGCACATACCTGTAGTCCCAGCTATTTGGAAGGCTGAGTCTGGAAGATTGCTTGAGCCTAAGAAATTGAGGCCAACCTGGGCAACACAGCAAGACCCTGACTCTTAAAAACAAAAAGAAGCAAGGCCCAGTGGCACACAACTGTAATCCCAGTGACTCAGGAGGCTAAGGCAGGAAGATAGCAAGTTCAAAGTCAGCCTCAGCAACTTAGCAAGATCCTGTCTCAAAATAAAAATAAAAAGGGCTGGAGATGTGGTTCAGCAGTTAAGCACCCCTGTGCTTTGGTACAGCCCCCAGTCCCCAAAATAAAACAAAACAAAAAACAACATTCTATCCTTAACACTTCACTTCCAACCATGGAGGAATCATTAATCTCACCTAAAGTAAGATCTGTAAAAGATAAGAAAACTAAGGCTCAGAGATTAATGATCAGCACACCATATTCCTTTGCCCAGGACTCAAATGAGAGTCCACATCATTATTGCATACAAAGGAAAAAACATCCATCAACATTCAGGCACGCCATGCCAGACTTCATGCAGCCAAGGATTTGCTAACCTCCCCCAGTTAGATACATTAGGCTTTGTGAGTTTTTTCCCTTCAAAAGAAATGGATTCCGTGGGAAAAGTCTGTTAAACTAAAATTTTCTGCTACTTTATGCAACAATGAAGCTACAAGAATCAAGGACACCAAACATTTTGCAACATACAGTGACAAGGGAATAAAATGCATGCTTACACAAACTTGAGACAAAAAGAGCCACAACCTACATATAGCTCATGGCAAAAGCAGGGACTGCTGGTGTTTTGAAAGTAATGGGGCACACCTATAATCCCAGCGACTAGGGTTGCTGAAGCAGTATGGAAAGTTTGAGGCCCATCTGGGCATTCAAAATAAAAAATAAAATGGGTTAGGTTATAGCTCAGTGGAACAATAATACCCCTGGCCTCAACCCCCAGTACTGGGGGGAAAAAAAGAGTCCTTGCCCTCCAACTCATGTTTGTTGATTCCTGTAGTTACGTAGAAAAAACATTTGTAACTTGATAAAAAGCTTTGATAGACTCATTGACAAAGGAGCTTAGTTATAGCTCTTTCCTTGCTTCCATGGGAAGAAACAGGTGAGCCAAATTAAAAAAGAGGAGACAAATTTGATTTAAACTCAGTTCTACTGAAAGCCAGCTCCACTCACCTTTTAGCAGGAACAGAAGTATGTGACTATTTCACAAGTTTCATAATTTTGCTTTTGTGACTTTTTGTGCTAGGAGATTCACGACTAGTCCTAAATCACTAACCAGCACTAAAAGGCTAGGAAACCCTAGGCAGAAGGTAAGATTCCTTTCTCCATGGAGCCCAAAGTCTTTTTTACTTCTAATTGTTCTCACATGATTTTCTATAGGCAACTCACCGATAACTGAGGTTAGTTACATTCTCTCAATAGTAAATTAAATCCAGCTGAGAGTAGACACTGACCTATCACATTTTATGGGTCATGCTAGTCCCTCAGCAAGAAAAACCTACTATCTTTGTGAAACTGATGCAAACACAGTCACCCACATCCTTTCAGTTTTGATTCCTTTTCAGCAAGGTTGTCAGTCATGACTTATTTTTTGATACCAGGAACTGAACCCAGAAGTGCTTAACCTCTGAGCCACATCCCCAGCCCTTTTTTGTTTTCTTTTTTTTTTTTTTTTGTGGTTCTGGGGATTGAACCCAGGGCCTTGTGCATGTGAGGCAAGCACTCTACCAACTGGTATATCCCCAGCACCTCCAGCCCTTTTTTATATTTTATTTACAGACATGATCTTGCTGAGTTGCTTAGATGTTCACTAAATTGCTGAGGCTGGCTTTGAACTTGCCATCCTCCTGCCTCAGCCTTGAGAGTTACTGGGTTTACAGGTGTGCACCCACATGCCCGGCATGACTTAGTCTTTCTATTGACTTAAAAATCCACTCTCAGGAGTCCAATTATCTGGCAAATGAAGGGAACAACTATCACCTAGTAAAAATTCTAATGTGCACATTGACTTTTCACTTTCTTTCTTTCTTCGAAATGGGGTTTCATTATGTTGCCCATGCTGGTCTCAAACACCTGCATTCAAGCGTTCCTCCCACCACAGCCTCCCTTAGTAGCTGGGACTACAGGGGCACATCTGCGTGATTGGCCTCACATTAGCTTTTAATTTCTTTGAAATCCATTATCCAATTCCATTTGTAGCATTAGTCTTCCAATGCTATCACCCTACCAAATTCCCCAAAAGGCCAATTGGAATTCATGTATGCATGTTACTAACCCTGTCATGCAGATCAAGCAGCTCTATGAAAGCAACACACAAAGCACGTGGAACAAACAGCATAAAACTGATCTATTCTGCTATAAATTTTATTGAATTCAAAGGTGGCATTCCTTTAATTAAAAAAAATAAAACGAAAATTACGTTGTACAAGCATAAGAGATAAAGCAATGATGAGGCCTGCTCAGACTATACTGGAGCAGACACCAGTTTATACCAGAGCCCACATGAAGGTGTTTTTATACAATACAGACAGACATTAACAGTAGCAACACAATGGCTACAGAATAAGACTCTAAGTGCACATAAAACTTTGAGAGTTCTGGTGAAGCTCTATCAAGCCTATCATTCTTCTCTTACCAGCCAGGTAAACAGAACTCATCTGCTAATGCCAGAAACTTTAAGGCTCTTACCAGCTGGAAATGACTACAACTGAAGGCCTTTTTCCTAGTTGGCTGCTTTTTCCAGTTTACAGTTATCTAGCAGGTTAATTTCAACATGACAAATGATGCCATCTGGATGGCTACAACATACATGCACTGGTGACAAACAAGCTTTAATGAATTTTGTGCTGAGACTGCTGGACCTCCTGGCAGGCCTTGTCCATTTCTGCACTTTGGTCCTGAGCATTCTGAGACTCAGTCAGCTGAGGATAAAAGGGACCTACCAGCCAGTTGAGGGGTGTGTTGTTAACAAGATAATCCATCACATCATCTAAAGATTCCTTCATTTTCTGCAACTGCCCCTTGCTAGAAGCGAGGAAGCCATCAGACACTTCTTTCAAAGAGGTAGCATTGCGGAACACTGAGTAGATGTCACCTGCCATCACCCCCAAGTGCTTGGCCTGATCTTGGATGTTCTGTGGTAACCCTTGGACATTGGACAGGAGGGTGTGGCACGTGGTCTGGAGCTGCTGAGTCAGATTTCGGGCAACAGCCAGAGTACGTGACTCGATGTGCTAAAAATAAGACAAACTTAAGAATTAGCAGTGGATCCAACAGTGTTAAGTGTGAACTAGTTCAATCACAGTAAGCTAGTTATGTGTCCACCTAAATGCAGACTGACTTTTTAAAAATCCTGGTAACAACAGCTATGAACATAAGCTTAGGGTTTAAGTACCTTGCCCAGTTAACAAGTGGAAAATAGCAGAGTAGGGCATTTGAACTAGTGCTTGAGTCTCCAAACTTCACCACCTTAATCTGAAGAAATATAACAGGGGAGACCAGACAATAAAAATACACTAGTAGCGTAATTTAAATAACCTCTCCTCAAGTAAGATGACATGATATGAACAGTCAGTATTGATTTCAAGGCAAATACAAGCTTTGGGGACACAAAAAACTACTTTCTAGAACTACAATATGCTATTTCTTCTGTCTGGAAGATTAGTCCCCTTTCTGGCCTTTCATATAGTTTATTCAACATTTAATTCTCAGCTTTGCATTCATCTGACTCACCCACCCCACTCAGGGCTATAGTAGATAGCCTTCCTATATACGCTTATAGAACCTGTGTTTATCCTGTCCAAAAACACTATGTTTGCATTCCCCGTCAGTCTGTACCCATGTTTCCCATGTGGGGCAACATGTCAATCTGCAGGTAATAAGATAAAGTTACTCCCTCCCCAATTTTGTTTTTCTGCCACATAGCAAACAACCTATATTATATTCAATATTGTTCAAACTTTTGACAAATAATAGTATTCTAAGAGGAGTTGTGGGAATACTGAAATGAAAAGTCTGATAAGAACTTCACAAATTGTAGTAAATAACTCTATCCTGGTCCATTTACCTCAGCACAGTGGGATTCATCTGTATCATCATGGCCAATGCTCCTCTTCCAGTCCACCCATGAGAGAGAGAGTTTATCCTGAGCATCCTGAATTTTCTGGTTGGCACTATGCATATTCTTTCTGGCAAACTCAATCTGGAACACAACAAAATAAGACAAGGGAACATACTGGTCAAACATTTCTGTCAGTCTGTTTGTAGCTCCATGGTATAAATCAGACAACATAAAAACCAAGAACCATAAGACTCTAAAGAGAGTTATCCTGATATCACTGTTATTTATTACCAATATGTGTTAGTCAACCAAGCAGAAGTAGCTCTTCACTGCCCCTATTTAACTATTAAACCACTGATTCCAAATGTACCTCTAGTTTAGCACACATAAGACAACTAAAATTCAATTTGTATGTGTGAAGGACAAGTTAGAACTACAAAAAAGAAAACCAACCTTCCTTTCCCCTTTTGCCAGCTACCTATTTCCTCTTCCAAGAATAAATGGTTTCTCTACAACTGTACAGTACATAATGTTCTGTAATTTGGCACTCTTTAATAGCTAAACAATAGTCTATTGTGGAGTACTAATTTAATTAGTCCCCTATGGTTGATTTGTACTGTTAACAGTCTCTTAGAACTCTAAACAAATATACATAGGATTTATCTGAAGATAAATTCCTAATACTGATACAGGTGTGTTTATAACTTTTCCAGAACAATTCTTTGAATCCGTCCCATTATTGAATCTTCAAGAAGCGTACAGTATAGTTCTTTCTCTACATCACTATCAACATCATCAAATTTCGCTAGTGTGCCCAGTCACAATGGCAGCTATCCAAAATACAAGCAACAATAAGTGCTGGTGAGGATGTGGTGAAAAAGGCACACTCAAACACTGCTGGTGGGACTGCAAACTGGTGCAACCTATCTGGAAAGCAGTATGGAGATACCTTAAAAAACTTGGAATGGAACCACCATTTGACCCAGCTATCCCACTCCTTGGCCTATACCCCAAAGACTTAAAAACAGCATACTACAATAATGCAGCCACTTCAATGTTCATAGCAGCACAATTCACAATTGCTAAACTGTGGAAGCAACCTAGATGCCCTTCAATAGATAAATGGATAAAGAAACTGGGTATAAGCCGGGCACGGTGGCTCAAGCCTGTAATCCCAGCACTTAAGGAGGAGGCTGAGACAGGAGAATCGCAAGTTCAAAGCCAGCCTCAGCAATGGCCAGGCGCTAAAGCAACTCAGTGAGACCCTGTCTCTACATAAAACACAAAATAGGGCTGGGGATGTGGCTCAGGGGTCAAGTGCCCCTGAGTTCAATCCCTGGTACCAAAAAAAAGAAAAAGAAAAGAAACTGGGTATATATACACAATGGAATATTATTCAGCAATAAAAGAGCATAAAATTATGGCATCTGCAGGTAAATGAATGGAATTGGAGAACATTATGCTAAGTGAAGTAAGCCAATCCCAAAAAACCAAATGCCAAATGTTCTCTCTGATTAGTGGATGCTGG
>PVHX01017088.1:0-23979 GCA_004024805.1 Geosciurus inauris | reverse complement strand
CAGTGGTCGAGTGCCCCTGAGTTCAATCCCCAGTACCAAAAAAAATGGTTGAATGAGATGGACATCACTACCCTAGATGCATGTATGAAAACCAAATGGTGTGACTCTATCTTGTTTGCAACCAGAGAGATGGAAAAATTGAGCTCTATATATGTACTATGACTTGAAATGCATCTAAATAAATACATTAATAAAAAAAGGAAAAAAAATTTCGCTAGTGTGATAGAACAAGAAAAGTATCTGTATTTGCCATCCAAGGAAAATCACCATTTCATATTTTCAGCTATTTATACTTCCTTTTCTGTGAATTGTCTATACACCTTTTGCCCATTTTTTAAATTATGGTTTTCATAAGGTAAGATTAAAATTCTTGGATTTCATGACTATACCTACTCTTATCCCATGAGATGAATAAGCTTACATTGGATATCACACATGAAGTTTTACTCACCAAGTGAACAGTAGAATATAGTTGAGAAATAGTCTCTTGGCTCATTTGCTTAGCTTCTTTAACCCTAGTGAGCGCCTGCTGGTAGGCACGAGAGCGGAGCTTGGTAGACAGGGATCCCAGTCTCACATAATAACTTGGTTTCTGAATTGTATCAAATCCTTCAACTTTTTTTGCTTCTTTTTCTGAAATTAGAAGACAACTATCAGTGCTAATGCCTAAACTCTTACCTGGGTCTTCTCTGCCCATCCACCTAGCAAGTACTCCCATTTTCCCAAGACTGCTCAAGCCTCCAGCTGGGCTTGATCACCTAAACTTATTATTATACCTGATACATGTTACATATCTACACATACTTCCTCCCACTAGAGAGAACTTGAGCAACAAAGTACCTGGCACACCATAGTTACTAATGTGCCTATGTTAGTGAAGATTCATTCTAATGGTTCTGTAAAGCAGCCCACTAAAGACAACCCATTTAAGACAGGCACAGTGGTGCATGCCAGTAATCCCAGCACCTCGGGAGACAGAGGCAGGAGGATCCCAAGTTTAAAGGCAGCCTCAGCAATTTAGCAAAGACCTAAGCTAATAATGAGACTCTGTCTCAAAATAAAAAATAAAAAAAGGACCAGAGATATAGCTAAGCAGTAAATTGCCCCTGGGTTAAATCCTCAGTTCAAAAAAAAAAAGACAACCCATTTACAGAAAACTTTTTTCAAGGCCAATTTCTCCTGAAGCTTTAAAACTATGTTGGGGGGAGGATTATCATTAAAAAAAATAGGAAAAAAACCCCTGACGTATAATTTAGTATGAAACTTTAGATTGCTTTAAGTAGAAATTTATAAAGAAAACTTAGTGGTTGTGTGGAGAAGGGAGTGAGGACTGACTGCAAAAGGCATGAAATATCTTTCAGGACACAGGTATGTTCTAAGCAACTGAGTGAGACCCTGTCTCAAAAGAAAAAGCATAAAAAGGACTGGAGATTTAGCCCCCTGGGTTCAATCCCCAGAACCAAAACAAAAAAAAATTTCTAGCTGGGCGCAGTGGCGCACGACTGTAATCCCAGCACTTTGGGAGGCTGAGACAGGAGAATCGCAAGTTCAAAGCCAGCCTCAGCAAGGGCGAGGCATTAAGCAACTCAGTGAGACCCTGTCTTTACATAAAACACAAAACAGGGCTGGGGATGTGGCTCAGTGGCCAAGTACCCCTGAGTTTGATCCCCGGTACCCGCCCCTCAAAAAAGTTCTTAAATTGGATAGTGATGATAGCTAGACAACTCTAAATTTAGACTGAAAACAGGTGAATGCTTTTGGTTTATAAAGTCTACCTCTGTGAAGATAATCTTTTTAAAAGGCAATCTTTATAATCCTTTTTAAAAGACTAGAGTAAGATGTAAAACATTATTTCAAGACAAAATTCCCAATTACCTATTTCTTCCTCAGTGAGAGGAAGGTACTGGTCTACCAGCAGCTCCGATTTGCTGATAGCATTTTCTACTCCATTGCTCATGAACTGCACCATCCGACTTCCCAAAACTGTGTTAATGCCGCCATTGACAACAGACTTGGTCTTCTGCATCCCACCAGTCACTGCTCCTTTGGTCTTGTCCATCACCCCTGTGATTGTGCTGGCTACAGAATCCTTGGCCCCAGTCACAGTAGTCGTCACAGCATCTCTCGCACCAGTCACGGCCCCTTTGGCACTGGCAACCACCTACACATGGAAAAACAAATCAACTGGCAAATAAGGAATATGGGCACAAATACACATTTAAGGTATTATGAAGGAAGCGTCCCTGGAGAGTTAAAAAGGATTCTGGTCCTTTCACTGTCTAATTGTAGGTCTTGGCTAAGTCACTAACATTTAATGAGCCTTAATTTCTTTGTCAGGTCTATTTGCCTTACCTGTGCCACTCCTCAAGGATTATTACAGGTGCAAATGAGGTAAACAAATATGAAATTTGTTAATTTGTCAAGGCAAGTTGTTGTGGGGTTTTTCTGTTTTGTTTTGTTTTTTCTGGTTTTTTGTTGTTGTTGTTTTTAGTGGAGGTTTTTTGTTTTTAACTAGATAAACCATTAGTACAAGAAATACTCTAGAGAAGAATGGCACTTTCCACAATGGCATACTTCTACTGAGAGCAGCACATGCCTAAGAACACAGCCATACATACCATGCACTGTACACGCAGTCCTTAGCACACAGCCCCAGAAGGCCAATCCACAGGTAGTTCTCCATCCTGCTAAAGGTGCTCTCAGGTAGCTAGCATTCATATAGGACCCTCTAAATCACCAGCATGCCCATGCTCACTATCTCATTTTGTTAAAATGTGAAGAAGACCCAGCTAGGTGTGGTGGTACACGCCTGTAACCCCAGTTGTTTGGGAGGCTGAGGCAGGAGGATCACAAGTTCAAAGCCAGCCTGAGCAACTCAGCAAGGCCCTAAGCAACTCAGAGAGACCCTATCCTTAAATAATAATATAAAAAGGGCTGGAGATATGATTCAGTGGTTAAGCACCCCTGGGTTCAATTCCCAGTACTAAAAAAAAAAAAAAAGACGACGACGCGTACCAGAACATAAAATTCTTTTTTGTGTGTACTTAAGCAACAACATAAATATATCTTTGCTTACTTGACTGGATTGAGCTCCCCTCAAATACTACACAAGAATATTTTTTTAAAATATTTTTTAGATGTTGATGTACCTTTATTTTATTCATTTATTTATATGCAGTGCTGAGAATCAAACCCAGGGCCTCATACATGAAAGGCAAGTGCTCTGCCACTGAGCCACAACCCCAGCCCCTACACAAGTATTTTTACAACTGAAGATAGATACAGATATTAGAGAAATAAGCCAACTATCAGGGAGTTTTGAGTTGCTACAAGGGAAGCAAAGCAGAAGCTGATTGGGAGAGAAGGGTCCAGACTCCCAATCCAATTCCACTAGTGTAGCTTTCTAAGTTAGAGTAAGGGGAGGAAGAGGAGGAAACATGAAAGATTTCCTTCAGGCATATCTCAGGCCTATTACATGAAGTTCCAAAGTCATTTCATAAACTGGCAACTTATACAAGATCATACATGAAATTTTTTTTTTTTTTTACACTGGGGATTGAACTAGAGTGTGCTTTACCACTGAGTTATTTCCCCAGTCCTTTTTATTTTTTGAGACAAGGTCTCACTAAATTGCAGGCACTGGCCTCTAACATGAGATCCTTTTGCCTCAGCCTCCTGAGTCTCTGGGATTATAGGCTAGTGTCACCACGCCCAGCTCCAGTGCCACTTTTAATAATGAGAAGGATTAAATATGAGAAATATCATGAAAGCGATAAAGGCTGGGATTTGAGACAGGGATCACAGCACCACAACCCTTCCACCTGAAAACAGAATTACAAAAATATTTGTAACTCCATAATTATAGTTATGTGATTAAATGGGAGGAAACAACTCTTTTCTCAAACCAGGCTGCAAGCATGCTAAAACAAACATTCTACCTCTGAGTTATATTCTCAGCCTTCAAATGCACTATTAGATTTTAAGATATTTCCAACTTACAATGAATGTATTGCTACATAACTGTCAAAAGTCAAGGGGTATCTGTATTATACACCCAATAGAATAGATATGGTAATTTAAGGTACATCAGATTCAGCTGGGTGCACTAGTGCATATCCATAGTCCTAGTTAAGCCACAGGTTGAGGCAGGAGAATCACTTGAACTCAGGAGTGTGCCTAGGAAACACAGCCTGACTTCATCTCTTAAAGAATAAAAAAAAAAATTTATGAAAACAGAGCTAGGGATATAGCTCAGTGGTACAGCACTTGTCTGTCCTGCACAAGGCCCTGTGCTCCATCCCCAGCACCACACAAAATAAAAAAATTAAAAAGTTAAAATAAGGCAGATGTCACTAGTCCACTTGGAACTTAATTACATGGGCTTGCAATTAAGGCCATGTAATTATGGATTTATGTGACTTGAGCTATACAACCTCACTAACAGGTAACAAGTGTGAACTACTAGTCCTATAAACAGTAGTTATCTGCTTTAATGATTATACTAGAAATAACTAACCCCATTTGTTCCACTGCTTTGCCCATTTTAGTGCAAACTTATTCAGATGTGCAAAATATCTCTTTTAAGTAAAAGGCAGTTGCATAGGCTTTTAATTAAAGCACATAAAAAAGTCTGTAGTTGTTAATCAAATTCAAATAATTTCAGAAGATTTAAAAATCTTTTAGAATCTTTAGAAGATTTATCCACTAACAGTTTATCATAAAAAAACTAGATGCCGGGGCTGGGGTTGTAGCTCAGCGGTAGAGCGCTTGCCTCACATGCGTGAGGCCCTGGGTTCGATCCTCAGCACCACATACAAAGCAATAAAATAAAGACATTGTGTTCATCTAAAAAAAAAAAAAAAAAACACTAGATGCCTTTGTCTGGGGGTTTAACTCAGTGGCTGAACGCTTGCCTAGCCACGTTTGAGACCCTGGGTTTAATCCCCAGCATGGCAAATAGCAAACAAAAAACTAGACCTCCACAGGGCTGGGAGTGCGGTTCTATGATAGAGCATGTGCTTTGCATGTACAAGGGCCTGGGTTCAATCACCAACCATCTACCGCCCCAAACAAAAACACACTAAATATCCAGTTCATACTTCAAATGTCACATTTGCATGAGGAACATAATTAAAGGGGAAAAAACGGGCCACAGAGTGAAGGTGGTAACTTATTACCTGTTAGTGAGGTTATACAGCTCAAGTCACATAATCCAGCAAGGAAACTGAAGACCAAGCTAAACTTGACACTCAAGGTATTACCATACAGAGATGTCTAATTTAAGACACATGGAAAGAGAAAGAAGAGATGGCGAGGGGGTTTACAGCCATAGGAACACTGGCGTGAAAACCTTCCCTGAAGAGCTGGGCGCGGTGGCTCACACTTGTAATCCCAGCACTTAGGGAGGCTGAGACAGGAGAATCGTGAGTTCAAAGCCAGCCTCAGCAATGGCGAGGTGCTAAGCAACTCAGTGAGACCCTGTCTCTACATAAAACACAAAATAGGGCTGGGGATGTGGCTCAGTGGTCGAGTGCCCCTGAGTTCAATCCCCAGTACCAAAAAAAAAGAAAAAGAAAATCTTCCCTGAATTACCTGTTAGGTATTAATATCTCAGCAGAAGGGCTTTTTAATTTTATTTTGATTTTTAAAAATTTTTCCCCCAGTGCTGCAGATGGAACCCAGGGCTTCATGCATGCTAGGCAAGCTCTCTACCACTGAGATATATCCCCAGCCATCAGGGGAATGTCTTGATTTAATAGAGTTTTTGGCTTCCAATAACCCAATATAGTTTCTTTTAAATAAGATAAATTGATTTTTAATATTATACACAAATCCCAAGAATTTAAATACCCAAAATGGAAAATAATTCATCAACAGAAGAGTAGGAAACAACATAAGTGAAATTTTTAAGTAGATGCACACATAAGTCTAAAGGCTGTACACTAAACTTATACATTTTAAATTAACTCAATGGTACAGCACTGATCTACCATATGTTAAGGCCCCGAGTTCAATCCATACATAGCATGGGGTGGGGAGGGGGCAGGGATTTAGTCATGAAAGACACAGAGCCAGATTTCTCCCTAGCTGGTATCATTTTGTGCCATGCTGTATTCTTAATCTGAAAGAAACTTTCGGCACCTTATCTAAACCAAAGTATTACTGGGATGGATGAGCCTATCATTTCTGTCAACATGGGCTAACTGTCCTTTATGCATGGTAGTCCCTATCAGCAATGCACCAAGCCAAGTAAGAAAATCTCCCACATACCACTTCTAAATGTATCTAGCACTACATTGGAATCAGTTATTTGAGATTCATTTCATCTGCAGGGGCGAAGTCACAAATTCATAGACTAAAAGTATTCCACCCAAAGGTGGCTAGTTCTCTGCTTCCTGAACACAACCTAACAAAGAAAGTAAGTAAGGGAGTGGTCACTGTCTTTCGAAAATAGATCCAGGGGCTGGGATTGTAGCTCAGTGATAGAACGCTTGCCTCCCATGCATGAGGCACTGAGTTCAATCCTCAGCACCACATAAAAATAAATAAATATATTGGGTTCATCTACAACTAAAAAAAATTAAAAAAAAAAATAGATCCAGTTCCAGGGTAAGGGAACAAATAAGTATTTTCCTGTTTATGGCATGCACAGCCTGTGTTAAACAACAGAACATGAAAACATGAGGTAGCAGACCTCATCACTTTAGTCCCGAGCTCACCTGTGCTGTTGGCTGATTCAAAATAGGCAATTTCTCCTCAATGGTGTCCAGCCCCTTGCAGGCATAGGTATTGGCAACTGCAACTGGAAGAATCACAAATGTTGCTGAGATTATATAGCAAAACTAAACAATGCCAATGTAACAGTGTTATAGAATGAACACACACTACTGTATCTTATACCTTTAGCCATTTTACAACAAAACAGCCAAAATGTTTAATGTTTCACCACAATATACATTATATGGCTTCTCTAGATCAGACAGGAAGAGGCTTGGCAGGTTGCTGGCAACTTTTTTCTACCAAGAGGGAAATAAGAGGGTATGAAAAAAGAGTAGGGAGAGGCATCAGCAGGTCAGGTAGGAAGTTGGCTAAGAAGCTTCTTCCTCATCAGCTGACCCCTAATGTTAATGCCAAGAGTAGCAAGGCTTTCCCTGAACCCTCATTAAAGGAATAAAGTGTCCAGAAACCCTCTCAAAATTAGCATTTCCATTTTAGTTTAATCCCTATGTAATTCATATACCTTACTTAGTATATGGCAGTACATTTTGGGTTCTCACCAGGCAACAGTATGCTAATAGCACCCTGAAGTTCCCTAACAAGGTCCAGATTTCAGTCTCGGGCTCCCTCTAAGGATTACAAGCCAAGTACTCATACCAAATTCATTTGGATATTGGCACTTAAAAGTTCCTTACAATCCTACAAATTCATGACTTAACCCCCTTTGGGGGAATGATTTAAATTTTTATTCAAAGAAATTCATACATGCTTTAGAGAAAAATAGAAAACTTCCCACCCTGCTGGTGGGAATGTAAAGTGGTGCAGCCACTTTGGAAAACAGTCTGATTGTCCCTCAAAAGCTTAAACACAATTATTAAATTATTCCACTCCTAAGTATGTACCCAAGAAGACTGAAAACACATCCCTACAAAAACTTACACAGATGTTCACAGAAATCCCATCTCCAAAATGTAGAAGCAACCCAAATGTCCATCAGCTGATGGATGAATAAACAAAATTAGGTTTAACTATACAACAGAGTATTTTTTCCACAATAAAAAGGAATGAAGGGCCGATATAATAAAATGTATAAACCGTGAAAACATGCTAAGTGAGCCAGGGATGGTAGCACATGCCTAAAATCCCACAACTCAGGAGGATGAGGAAAATCACAAGTTCACAGCAATTTAGTGAGACACTGTCTCAAAATTTTAAAAAGTACTAACAAGGACTGGGGATGTAGTTCAGTGATAAAGCACCCCTGGGTTTAATTCCCAGTACCAGGAGGAAAAAAATTTTAAAAACATGGTAGGTGACCAACATTTTATGAATGTTTTTCCAGTTCTGGTGATTAAACCCTGGGGCACTCTACCACTGAGCCTTTTTTATATTTTTATTTTGAAGACAGGGTCTTGCAAAGTTGTCCACTCTGGCCTGAAACTCAGGATCCTCCTGACTCAGCCTCCAGAATAGCTGGGATTATAGGTATGCCCCACTATGTCCAGTTCCTTGAGTTGAATCTTTTTTTTTTTTTTTTTTTTTGGTACCGGGGATTGAACTCAGGGGCACTCCACTAGTGAGCCACATCCCCAGCCCCATTTTGTGTTTTATGTAGAGACAGGGTCTCACTGAGTTGCTTAGCACCACCTCGCCCTTGCTAAGGCTGGCTTTGAACTCGCAATTCTCCTGCCTCAGCCTCCCTAAGTGCTGGGATTACAGGCTTGAGCCACCACGCCCGGCTGAGTTGAATCTTGAGGGAAATAAAGTCAATTGGAACTCACTCTGTGGCTCTAGCTTCTGGATGATGGGCAGAGCACTTGTCATGGCTACAGAGGTCATGGTCTTCATACCCTTCTCTGCCATCTCACACACAGACTTCAAGTAGGGATACTGATCCTTTGTACTGACATAAGCGGAGGACACCAGGTTATACGTGGAGCTCACCAAGGGCAGGTTGGCCACCCTAGTCACCACACTCTGCAACCAAAGAGGGATGAATGTTAAGTTACAGAAACATGTCAGGAGAGGAAGGAGTCAATAAAATGGCTATTTAAAATTCATACCAGTTGAGGATCAACTGCAACAGATGCCATTTTCTTCCCAGAGGAGGAAAAAAACAAACCTGTGGAAGAGAAACTTATTTCAGGACACAGGGATGACTCCCAGATGGGTTCCCCAACTCAAGCAAATGCTCATGTCAAGTGAAGAAAATTCAAGAGGTGCTAAGAGACTTCCCACACTTCTTCCCATCTTCAACAGTCCTCCTCTGGGCAAACAGCCCTTAAGCAAGGTTTGGGAACTGAAGCGTAAACAGAAAAGAGGCTCAGCAGGGAAAGGCAAAGTTGTTGACATAGTTGTCTTGCTTCACCACCAGGAATCTAGAAATGCCCCTCCTTAACTGGGGATTGAAGGGGTTCCACATGTTAGGCTAAGTTCTACCACTGTGGTACACCACCAACCCTTTTTTTTGCTACAGGAGATTTAATTCAGGGGTACTAGACCACTGAGCCACATCCCCAGCCCTATTTTTTTTTTTAATATTTTTTAGTTATAGATGGACTCAATGTCTTTATTTTGTCTATTTACTTATTTTTTTAATGTGGTGCTGAGGATCGAACCCAGTGCCTCACATATACAAGGCAAGCGCTCTGCCACTGAGCCACAACCTCAATCCCCCCAGCCCTACTTTGTGTGTTATTAGAGAACGGGTCTCACTGAGTTGCTTGGCGCATCACCCTTGCTGAGGCTCTGGGAACTCGCAATTCTCCAGTCTCGGCCTCCCAAAGTGCTGGGGATTACAGGCGTGGGCCTCTGCACCCAGCTCCACCAACCCTTTTTATTTTGAGACAAGGTCTCTCTAAATTGCTGAGGCTGGCTTCAAACTTGCTATCCTCCTGCCTCAGCCTCCTGAGTCGCTCAGATTACAAGTGAGACCCACCATGCCCAGCTTCACAAATGCCTTTTTCTGCTCACAAATTGCTAACCACATTAAAATCTATGTTGAGACTAAAGAAAAGATTCAATAGAAGATATTTTAGTCAGCACTCTTTTTGAGAATCACAAGATCAGAACAATCAAGTTGGAGCATTTAACTCCCTTGCAAAAAAACTGAAACCAGGAGTAATCAAACTTAAGAGGAAGGAGGTGCTCTGAAGAATTGAGAAACATTTCAGGATGTGTGTTACGTGTATATTTTTGTATCCGCAACGACCCATACCCACACAAAATTGCCTCCCTGACAATCAGCAGACTTCGAAGGAAAGAACCAGCCCAGCCGGCTGCCCGCCACTTCCGGGCGAGTCAGCCCTGTCTCCCACCACCAAGGGTCCCAGTTCTACAAGAAATGAGTAAGAGCCAGACGCGATGGCGCACGCCTGTAATCCCAGCGGCTCGGGAGGCTGAAGCAGAAGGATCCAAGTTCAAGGCTACCTTAAGCAATTGAGCGAGACCCTGTCTCTAATAAAACATAAAAAAGGGCTTAGTAGTAAAGCGCACCTGGGTTCAATCCCTGGTACCAAGGAAAGAAAAGAAAGAAAACGAAAAACAGAAACCTGGAACAGTGTAGATAGCCCTATTGTCAGTGTGTACCCCATACAACTCTTGCCTTAACAAGTTCCTATCTCCATTCTCTGTTAAATAATGTCCTTTCAGAACAAATTTAAATTGTTTCTCCACAACCATCCACGATGACCAAAAGAGACTTGATAACACAGAAGCTACTAGGAGAAAAGCCTCATATCAACAAAAGCGCGGGTGGAGAGCAGGGGTCTCAGAGCCCGCCACTTCCCAGCCTGGCCCGGAGACCACCATCCCCCGCTGTCCAGTTTAGAGCTCCTCCCGACACAGCAGCAGGTCTCCCCGCATCCGAGGAGACCTCAGTCTGGATGCTGCAGGGGGCCTGGGGTAGCTCGCTGGTGCACGGGGCGGGGTGGGGGGGAACGCACCCACCGACCGACAGACCGCAGCGAAGAGGGGCAGGCAAGTCCGGCAGACCGTACAGCAACCCCAACACGCTCTCACAGCTCGGCTCCCCGGCGTTCCGTCTATATATGCCCCACCTCACCCGCTCCTTCCCGCGCCTCCGCAACACGTGACCGCGGCTGGGGACGCGGAACACCTCGGGTCAAAGATCCAGTGTCGCCCTCAGTTGCGTCCCAGCGCCTCCCCCGACCGCCGCGAGTCAGCCAATAAGGGTGGGGTGAAAGGAACTGCCAGTGGGTAGGGACCTCCGCCAGGTTCAAGGGCCTTGGCTGAAGGAGCGGCGCCCTGTCGGGAGGGGCGGGGACACCTGCCTCGGGGAGGGGATCTCAGCCTGGTCCCGGCCTATGGAGGGGCGAACGAGGTGGGGCATAAGTAGCTGGGGCGCCCGAGAGCCACGCTGCGAGCAAGTGGGGGTTGCTGTACGGCTGCGGGATTCCCCTGTCTCTCCCTTCTTTGCTTCCGTCTGTCGGTCGGGAGCAGGAGCTGTGGGGAGCTGGGATTTGCCGGATTAGGGGCCCTGAGAAGTCAGTGGCAAATGGCAGAAGGTGCTCAGGTGGCCTTTTGTTGTTTTGAAAAACGCAAATGAACACTTAATGGTAGAGCACGCAGGCGCGAGGCCCTGGGTTCAATCCTCAGCCCAGGAGGTAATTAACACTTAGCATGAATCCTCAGAATAAAATTCTTTAAAAAATGGCAGCCTTGGCTGCTTCTAGGCTGATATTTTTAGCAAACAACTTCTAAAGTTTATGAAATTCTAACCCAACAATGTGCTTGTGGAAAGTTCTTTCACTGCTCTTTTGATTATTAAGTCAATTTGTCAAACAATTTTCAAAAATAAAGATGAGGGGCTGGGGTTGTGGCTCAGTGGTAGAGGGCTTGCCTAGTACGTGTGAGGCACTGGGTTCGATTCTCAGCACCTCATATAAAAACAAAGTCCATTGACAACTAAAAAAAATTTAAAAAAAAAAAATGAATGGGAATTTTCAAAAAGAGCCCTTTTTGAAAGCATGGGCCGCCTTCTGTTGTCCTTCCTCCTTCTCATCCTCTTCTTCCTATTTCTCAAAAGACTTAATTCCAAATGACTCCGGAATGATAGATATGGCCTGTGCTTATGCAAGATGGCCAACCTTTTTTTTTTTTTTTAATTCATAGTTTAAATTTTTTTTTCTTCCTGGTACTGTTAAAGAGCTCGGGCCTTCTGAAAAATTGAGGCAGCATGAAGACCCACCCTTCAAACCCAGATTTTTGTGATGAAGTCAGATTTCATACATGCCATAGATAGGAGAAAGGAGACACTCTCAAAGGAGAAAGTGAGCCCTCTCAGAGAGTAGAGGAACAATGTGCCTCTCTGGTACTCCAGTTTTTTAATTTTTTTTTTTTTTTTTTTTTTTGGTACTGGAGATTGAACTCAGGGGCACTCAACCACTGAGCCACACCCCCAGCCCTATTTTGTGTTTTATGTAGAGGTGGGGTCTCATTGAGTTGCTTAGTGTCTCGCTGTTGCTGAGGCTGGCTTTGAACTCGCGATTCTCCTGTCTCAGCCTAAATGCTGGGATTATAGGCTTGCGCCACCGCGCGCACACGGGACTCCAATCTTCTTTTCCCTAACCTTCTCCTTCCTAATCTTCTCCCTGATCTTTTGCCTGATCTCCTTCCTGATCTCTTTTGCCTAATCTCATTTTCTCTGAATCACCTCTATAAAAGCCCCCTGTTCCTACAGATGGGCAGAATCACAACCTTTGGGACAGTAGTCCCCTGTGTTTCTCTTTTGCTAGCAAAGTAATAAAACTTCTTCCTTTTTCTCAAAACTGTGTCCTCATTATTGGATTGTCATCGGTGACAAGGACAGAGCTTTCAGCAACAAGACTCTTTCTTGCCCTTTCACCTACAGAATATCCCCATCTTTCTGGGTTAAGCCTGTGAGTCACTTCCCCTCCTTAAAATTCAAGCAAGTTTCCTTTGCTTTTATTTTCCTGTGAAAGAGAAGGCCCAAGGGACTAATCTGGGGCTCATACTGAACGCTTTGTCATTGTGCCTGATGCTGATCCAATAACAAGGTCCAGGCTTTCAGAAAAAAAGGAAAAAGAAATTGTATTGCTTTGCTAGCAAAGGAGAAAGGCAATAGACTCAAGTCACAGAAGCTGCCATTCTAACTAATAGGGGGAACCAGGGGCTTTAAAAAGGGGAATACAAGCCAGGCGCGGGGGTTCAAGCCTGTAATCCCAGCACTTTGGGAGGCTGAGACAGGAGGATCACGAGTTCAAAGCCAGCCTCAGCAAGGGCGAGGCACTAAGCAACTCAGTGAGACCCTGTCTCTACATAAAACACAAAATAGGGCTGAGGATGTGGCTCAGTGGTCAAGTGCCCCTGAGTTCAATCCCCAGTACTGAAAAGAAAAGGGGGGGGAATACATGGGATGTTTTTCAGATATTGTTAATAGATGTAATTAATATTCAACTTTATCCTTAAGAGAGCTGTTTTCCCTTTTTCAGGTCTATATTTGCTTTGTTCAGGTAGTGGGTTTTCAGTGGAAGGACAGATAGATCAGGAAGAATGTTAATCTTGTTCCCCCAACCATACCCTTCAACATTAGAAAGGGGAAGAGAAAAATAAGGAAAGAAAAAAAAAAAGTCAGGTGTTTTTTTTTTTTGGTACTGAGGATTGAACTCAGGAGTACTCAACCACTGAACCACATCCCCAGCCCTATTTTGTGTTTTATGTAGAGACAGGGTCTCACTGCATTGCTTAGCACTTCACTGTTGCTGAGGCTGGCTTGGTACTCAAGATTCTCCTGTCTTAGCCTCCCAAAGTGCTGGAATTATAGGTGTGCACCACCACACCCAGCTTCAGTTTTAAAATAAACCACCAGCCAGGCTCAGTGGCACATACCTGTTATCCCAGCAACTCAGTAGGCTGAAGCAGGAGGATCACAAATTCAAAAGTCAGCCTCCGCAATTTAGCAAGGCCCTAGGTAAATTAGGGAGATGCTGTTTCAAAATAAAAAGGGTTGGGGATGTGGTTCAGTGGTTAAGGGCCCCTGAGTTCAATCCCTAATACCAAAAAATATAATAAAATAAGCCATCAGTGGTCAAGGAGCAAAGTTTACATTCGAAACATAAAGTGGAACCTTGTGAGAGAACTAGACTATCCAAACCCACAAAGATGGTGTGCACCAGATTCTTGCACCTTCAACTCTCTAAGTTTCTTGAGTTTGTGAGAGGCTGGAGCTAGTGATAACAGCTCCCAAAATATGTTGTGTGCCGTGAGACAGTCCTGGGGATGGTGAGGCCGGTACCATGGATAGGACAGACCTGAGATTCCTGGAAGGCTTCAGGGTTTTGTGTGGTTCCCTCTAGCATTCTATTATTGATCTTCATTTCATGGCCTCTGGGGCCCTCCAGATTCTGGCTCCAGTCTCTCTCACCAATCTCCTTCCTGATGATCTCTCCCTGTCTTAAACTTTGAGCTCCAGCCACAAAGATTTATTTATAGTCCCTCAAATACATGTTAGCATAAGATTCTTGTGTATCTACATGACTTATTTTACATTTTTTTCACTTTGTTCACTGGGAATTCATCTTTCAAAAACCCAAAACAAATTGAGGGTATAGCTTTGTGGTAATGTACTTACCATGCATGAGCCTGTGCGTTGAATACGCCCATATCAAAAAAAAAAAAAAAAAAAAAGAAAAGCCCTAGGCAGATGCTGTCAACCCCAGCAACACGTCCTGACTACCCTTCATGAATCCATGGAATAAAACACTACTGCTTTACCTCTGTACTTTATGTGTACTTTTATATTTGCCTTTATCATATTTTTAAAAAAAATTTGGTGCTAGTAATTGAACCCAGGGCCTCCTTTTTTTTTTTTTTTTAAACCCATGGCCTCTTGCACCTGCTAAGCACACAGTCTAACACTGAGTTATACATACCCCCAGCCCCAGTATTATTTGTTTTTATTTTCTTTACTTTTTTGTTGTTGCTGTTTGTGTGTGTGTGTGTGTGTGTGTGTGTGTGTGTGTATGTGTGTGTGTTTTGAGGTGGAGTCTCACTATGTTGCCCAAGCTGGTCTTGAAATCATGAGCCAAAGTAATTCTCCAACCTCAGCCTCCTGAGAAGCCTATACAGGCATATACCACCACATTCAGCTTTATTATTTACATTTTATGCATTCTTTTTTTTCCTTTGAGGTCATGAAAGGTGTTCATTCTTATAACCCTTCACACGATGGCAGCACGAAACAGGTGTTCAAAAAATGGTTGTTGAACTAAATTTAAGTTTGTGAGTGATCAATGTTTCATAAATATGCTTCTATTATTTCTTAAAAGTCATTTTTTTTTTTTCTTTTGCAATGTTGGAGATTGAACTCAAGGCTTTGCTCATGCTAAGCAGGGACTCTACCATTGAACTACCCTCCCACCCTCAAAGTCACTCGGAACCAAAAATTCTTCTGGATTATCAAGATGGGCAGTAGTACTCGTATTCAGTATTTGTAAATGCTGTCCATCTGTGGCTTTAGAAATGGGGTTCCTGATTAGTAGCATTAGTATTTCAAGGGAATTTCTCAGATCCCATCCTAAGCCTAGTAAATCAGAAACTCTGAGTATAGGCCCAGCAATCTGTGATTTAAGAAATCATCCAGGTGATTCAGGTGATCCTGTTAGTCTCTAAAGTTTAAGAAACATTTTTTTATAAAAAGTGATTTCTCGCCGGGCGTGGTGACGCAAGCCTGTAATCCCAGCACTTAGGGAAGCTGAGACGAGAGAATCGCAAGTTCAAAGCCAGCCTCAGCAATGGTGAGGCGCTAAACAACTCAGTGAGACCCTGTCTCTACATAAAACAAAAAATAGGGCTGGGGATGTGGCTCAGTGGTTGAGTGCCCCTGAGTTCAATCTCCAGTACCAAAAAAATAAAAATTAAAAAAAAAAAAAAAAGTGATTTCTCATGGTATGGTCTGGGGACTAACTAGTACATCAGAATCAGTGACAGTGTTTGTGAGACATTCTGTCTCCCATCCCAAACCTACTGAATCTACAGGGGGTGGTGTTTTGTTTTGTTTTGTTTTGTTTTTTGGTACTGGGGATTAAACCCAGGGGCATTTCACCACTGAACCACATTCCCAGCCCAGCTTTTTTTATTTTGGGAGGGCCTACCTAAATTGCTGAGGCTTATAAGAAATAAAAAGTGGTCCATTTTCAGAATACAGTATTACCTTTAAATGTAAAATGACTTGGGATCTAAGAAAAGCAGCTGGAGGGAGAACAAAATGAAAAGTTAGAAGCAGTTAACACCAGAATGTAAAAATTCAAAGCCCTTTGCTGAACAGAAAGCGAGAGGGAAGGGCCCCCCTACACACCTGACCAACAGAGCTAAACTGTATGTGCCAAAAGGCAGGCAGTCCACCAGAAGAGGACAAAGAGAGTTGGGGACAACAACTAAAGGTATACTTCTTTAAATAACCCATTAAGAGCCAGTGGAATCTAGGTAATGTTCAGGAAGATCGTGCACCTCATAGTACTCAGCCATGGAGGAGGTGGGATCTTGCATTCTAGGGGATAAAATGCTGGTTGTGCCCAATCTGTGTGTCCTAACCACCAGGCACCCAATCTTGTAAGATCATCATTAAGGTAAAGCCTTGCTTTTTGCTGGACCTTGTGTCTCTTAGTTCATTCTTTGGGCTTGGACAGGTGAACGTGTTTCTCACAGGCTTGACTTGAACTTGCAATCTTTCTGCCTCTGCCTCCTGAGCCACCAGGATTACAAGCATGTACCGACTTGCCTGGCCCTTTTTTGTTTTTGTTTTCTTTTTGAGTCAGGGTCAGCAGACAGCTGCTTCCCTTTCCTGCCAGCATTTCTCCTCCCTCCCCTTTTATCACCATGTGCACCAGCTCCATTCCAGAATCTTCTTCAAATCTCTTCCTTTATTCAGCTTGCTCTCCCCCTATTCCACAATCTTTGGACATGTTGATCCTTCTGTCTGGAACACCTACTCCTTTGGCAAATTCTGTTCTGCACAACTTAGCTCTTCACCTCTGTAAGATGCCCCCCAACCCTAAAACATAAATCAGTAAGAGCCAGCACTAGGCTTCAAACAGGGTGTGTCTGACTTTCCAATGTACACTGCATATTTCTACTTTGATGTGTGTTCTTGGACAATAAATACTCTTGACCTGTATAGCCCTCAGTAAGATGAAGAAATTAGATGAGATTATATTTAGGGTTCCTTTCAATTGTATTATCTCAATTAAAACAATAATAACAAAAATTTACCTTACATTGTATGTGACTTTACAATGTCCATTCCTCACAGATTATCTCAAGCTGGGTGCAGTGGTGCACACCTGTAATCCCAGCACTTTGGGAGGCTGAGACGGGAGAATCACAAGTTCAAAGCCAGCCTTAGCAATAGCGAGGCGCTAGCCAACTCAGTGAGACCCTGTCTCTACATAAAACACAAAATAGGGCTGGGGAAGTGGCTCAGTGGTCGTGTGCCCCTGATTTTAATCCTCAGTACCAAAAAAAAAAAAAAAAATTATCTCAGGGCTGGGATTGTAGCTCAGTAGTAGAGCGCTTGCCTTGCATGCGGGAGGCACTGGGTTCGATCCTCAGCACCACATAATAAAATAAAGACATTTGTGTCCATCTACAACTTAAAAAAAAAAAGATTATCTCAAGCCAGACAGATAACTTTTTTTATTTTCTTGTCCCAAGACAGTTCTATTCAAACATAGGGCAGATAATCTTCTGTTCATTTCTTCTTTCATCTGAGTTAGATGAAACTGCCTTTCTCACAGATCAGAGAACAAAATAATGTTACAAGTAAGAAGTCATGAGGCCAGATGATTTCTGTCTTAACCAATTCAAACTGCATTACAAACTGGAAACCAGGAGGAACAACTTCTTGCATGAAATAGTTACTCTATATTCCTAGTCATTTCTGAACTTGATCTTCTGCTCTCCTTTTGTTCCCTCTCCAAATACCATGGAGAGCCAGGCACAGTGGTGCAGGCCTGTAATCTCTGAGGCTTGGGAGGCTAGGCAGGAAGATCAAAGCCAACTTCAGCAATTTAGTGACACCCTAAGCAACTTAGTAAGACCCTGTTTCCTGTGGATGTCACTCAGTGATTAAGCACCCCTGGGTTCAATCTCTGGTACCAAAAAAAAAAAGAAAGAAAGAAAGAAAGAAAAAGAAAAAAAACAACAACAAAACACCATGGAGAAAAAGGATAATACCTCTTTTACACAGACTTCATCCTGACTCAGTTTCTGAACAGATCAGCCTCCTCCTCCCCACCTGAACTCCATGTCTCTCAACCTGCCATGCCTTCCTCCCTTCTGTATCTGAAATAGGTAAGTAAAAGCATTCAAAAGACAGACCTCATCACTGGGGATGTAACTTAGTGGTAGAGCACTTGCCCAATATATGTGAGAGGGCTGGAGACATTGCACCCCTGGGTTCAATCCTCAGTAGAAAAGAAAGAAAGAAAGAAAGAAAGAAAGAAAGGAAAGAAAGAAAGAAAGGAAAGAAAGAAAGAAAGAAAGAAAGAAAGAAAGAAAGAAAGAAAGAAAGAAAGAAAGAAAGAAAGAAAAGAAAGAAAGGAAAGAAAGAAAGAAAGAAAAAAAGAAAGAAAGAAAGAAAGGAAGGAAGGAAGGAAGGGGGGGGGAGGAGAGGGAGGGAGGAAGGGAGGAAGGGAGGAAGAAAGAAAATTCTGTTCATGTGGTCTCTCTCAACCACTCTGGGGAAGGACGGCCAATGCAGTACCTATATTCTGGGCAAAGAGATGACTCACATCCAGGATGGGACAGAGCAACAGGACACAGATTTCATCTTGCTACTCAGAACACCAACTTAAAAGTTGTTTATTTCTGGAATTTTTCATTAGCATTTTCAGACCACAGTTGACTGTGGGCAACTGAAACCAAGAAAAACAAAATGTTGGGTACAGGGGAACTACTGTAAGCAGATAAGATGCTGCCCTGGAGCTTATCCTTTACAATAAGCTCTTTTACATTTCTTCATGGAGCATTGCACAGAGGGAAAATCATTAACTTTGAAATCAGAGCTCCATCTTTGAATTATGTATACCTCAAAGAATTATCATGCAGAAGAATAAGAAAATATGTACAAGGGTCCAAAGGGTCCCAGGCAAACAGCAGATTCTTAACCTTTGTTATTTTCTTTCTCCTTTTAATTTTGCTTTGATCACACAAAAATAGAGTTAAATTTGGGTTGTGAGAATTATGGAATTTCAAGTAGGGAGAGAACCTGGTGGGTCCTGTCCAGTGAGGATCTGTGTACTTGCGTGTGCTTGATAATGATCAGAGCACGTACCGAAAAATGCAGATTCTGAGGTTCATCTTCAGAGATTCTGATTCACTTCACTTATGACACAATCCAGAAATGTTTAAAAGGTTGCCTGGGTCATTCTGATGCAAGATTTACACATTGAGAAACACTGCATTCAAGCCACATTTTTCCTTTACAGAAAGAAAAAGCAATTGAGTTATTTGCCTAAGGCACCACAGCTGGCAAAATATGAAGTGCCTGACTCACAGCCAGTCCACAACGCTGCATTGTTTCCACAGTGCTACAAAAAAAAATAGCTCAGTCTGCTCAGCCACACTCCCATGTAGGCACAAAAATACAGCTCAATGACCAGGCTCCATTTTATCTAATCATTTTGCCTAAAGAATTGCCCTTGAGCTGGGCATCATACTTCTGTAATCCCAGCAAATCAGGAGGCCGAGGCAGAAGGATTGCAAGTTCAAGGTCAGCCTCAGCAATTTAGCGAGGCCCTAAGCAAAGTAGTGAGACTTTGTCTCAAAAATAAAAAAATCAGAAGTGCTGGGAATGTGGCTCAGTAGTTAAGTATCCCTGGGTTAAATCCCTGGTACAAAAAAAAAATGCTTTTTGGGCTGGGATTGTGGCTCAGTGGTAGAGCACTTGCCTCGCATGCATGAGGCCCTGGGTTAGATCCTCAGCACCACATACAAAGCAGTAAAATAAAGACATTGTGTCCATCTACAACTAAAAATATACATATATTTTAAAAAATTGCTTTTGATGATAACATAGATTTATTAAGGTATAATTCAACTTTCATGATCAGGCCCCAACACGAGAAGGTTCCCTTCCTCAAGACCTAACAACCACAAGGACATGATTTTTAAATGGCTAGAGAATGAACTGCCCTTAAAAAGGGCAGTTTGCTTTGCATGTTGACTAGTCTCAGTATTGGGTAACCTAAGCAGCCCTTCTGAGGTCACAGCCCACTAGTTGTACATGTCACTAACAATCAGGGCCTAACCACAGGAAAATCAAAGTGGGCAAAGCATTTGTAAGGGCTTTACTCTTTCAGCCCCCATTTTTGTCCCTAGAAAATCCTACTTTCTCTAGGTGCATTAATATTCTTTATCTGCTTTAAGTCTTCCTGCAGCAGTATTTCCCACACACTCCAACCTAAATAAACCTTTGTTCTTGCAACTAAAAAGTCAAAAGCTCTTTTATAAATGAGTTAAAATCAAAATGTTAAAGATTAGTTTATTTAAGCCCCTTTCCTAGAGGCATTTTTAAGTTAATTGTATATGTATAATAATTATCATAATTATCATTATTTGCAATTGACAAAATACATTCTCATACAAAGAAGGAAGAACATGTTTTTCCTATTTTGTGATCTTACTCAAAGAGGTTATGTCACTTATCCAAGATTACCTACTTTTTTTTTTGGGGGGGGGGATTGAACTCAGGGGTACTCGACCACTGAGCCACATCCCCAGCCCTATATTGTGTTTTTATTTAGAGACAGGGTCTCACTGAATTGCTTAGTGCCTGGCCTTTGCTGAGGCTGGCTTTGAACTCGCGATTCTCCTGTCTCAGCCTCCCAAAGTGCTGGGATTACAGGCACTTAATCCCAGCACTTTGGGATGTGGCTCAGTGGTCGAGTACCCCTGAGTTCAATCCTCAGTATCAAATAAAGAAAGAAAGAAAGAAAGAAAGAAAGAAAGAAAGAAAGAAAGAAAGAAAGAAAGAAAGAAAGAAAGAAAGAAAGAAAGAAAGAAAGCAAGCAACAGCAAATGAGGTAGTGAAAAGGAAAAAATAAAACTGAGGTTTATTTCCTTAGGGGACCAGAAGAGAATTGTTCTCAGTAGACCTGGAAGGCTATAAGAAATTAAGAAATCACCACCCCCAACACACACACACACACACACTCATACCATAAACACACTCCTTCACCCATATGCTGCCTATGTGTCAGTCCTCAGATTTAATGGCTTTCCAGAGGAACCTGTTTAATAACATGTTTGTTTCTTTATTTCTTGCTCTTTCTCAAGAATTAATCACAAGAGAGTGCCTGGACCAGTGGCTCATGCCTATAATCCCAGCAACTCAGGAGGCTGAGGCAGGAGGATTGCAAATTTGAAGCCAGCCTCCGCAATTTAGAGAAGCCTTAAGCAACTTAGTGAGACCCTGTCTCAAAATAAAAAATAAAAAAGGGCTGGAGAAGTGCCTCAGTGGTAAGTGTCTCTGGGTTCTATCCCTAGCACAAAAAAAAAAAAAAGAAAGAAAGAAAAAGAAGAAGAAGAATCCCAAGAGAGCCCGGTGAGGTGGCAGGCGGCCTGGAAATTCAAAGCCAGCCTGGGCAATTTAGCAATAGTCTGTCCCAAATTTTAAAAAAAGACCTAGGTAGCTCAGTGATTCAATCCCCTGGGTTCAATCCCTGAAAGGAAAAGAAAAAAGAATGACAGGAGGTACAAAACCTATTAGCCTAGGTAGATTTGCTAGAGATGAACAGGAATGGGAGAAGACAGGGCAAAAGCAGATAGCAATTGTCAAAAGAGTCCTTGACTGGGAATCCATCCAGAGGTACCAGTCTCCTTCCATGTTGCAGAAAGAGGCCTAACACTGTGTCCCATAGATTTACTGGCACACATTATGGTCCTGTTGCCAGAAACAGACTGATGGAGAAGCAGCAAGGAGCACTTGGAGAGGAAGAGAACTCCAAACTTTATTTTATGCCCAGCAGAAAACAAAACTCCAAATTCTGAGCTCTGATCTAGTTTCTCACAATATTTATAGGTTATTTGGCTTTATCTTAGATCCATCCTATCATTGGGGATTTTTCCTCTTTAAAAAAATTCCTAATCTAAGTGGCTAAAGGCCTTGTGCAGGGTTTCTAACACAAAGCATGCTTACAGAAACTGATAAGAAGAAAGGGCTCTTTTTCACTGGCATCTGTTACATTTCAGGAGAGAGTAGTCAGACTGGGAGGGCAGTTATTTACAATCCAAAAGGTAGGACCCATGGTTAATTAGGCTTCCTGGGGAAAGGCTGAGAGAGGGGTGAGGAACTGACCTTTTCCCCAGGCATTGGTTTCTTATCATAGTGTTTTTGTAATTTTATTTCACAACCAGATCTGGTTTTGCCATCACAGCCTCAGGTCCACACATGTACACACAAGCTGTTCCAAGGTTCAGCTGACCATCATGTATATGATTTTCCCTAGGTAGTGTTAGGCCAGAAAGGGCAATATGACCCAAGTACACAGGTGCATGCCCTCAAGTTTCACGCAAGGCTGACTTAACACTTCCTCCAAATGGGACAACAGCTACACAAAACAATGGGCCCAAAGAGTGTGGTTACCTGCAACTCCAAGGTTTCCTGACTCTGCAAGCCCTATCACTTATCCTAACAAAGGGGAGAAACTTAACCGTGTTGGTGCATTTTGGCCCCTAGCTAGCTTGCCCATCTCTCTCTGCAGTATGTCACCCCTTTTCTTTTTTTCTTTTTTTGTGGTACCAGGGATTGAACTCAGGGGCACTCGACCACTGAGCAACATCCCCAGCCCTATTTTGTGTTTTATGTAGAGACAGGGTCTCAGTCAGTTGCTTAGTGCCTCCCTGTTACTGAGGCTGGCTTTGAACTCGCGATTCTCCTGTCTCAGCCTCCCTAAGTACTGGGATTACAGGCTTGAGCCACCGCGCCCAGCTACCCCTTTTCTTGCTGTTCCCTTACCTTACAACCAGTTTTTCTTAAGCATTATCTCTGCCTCATCTCAGTGTCTGCACTAGGGTAATTGTCTAATCTTAGGCAAATTATACCCACTATGAAGCAAACCACAATGCTCCACAGTCAACTATCAACCTCTGGTAACAAAGATGACAATCCTAGAATTTTAGGACAGGAAGAGTCCCTATTGATTATCTAATCCCATGGTATCACCATGCACTTCTTTGTGCATAGAAATGGCTTGGGCACAGATTTTCAGCCAAGAAAAGAAGAGGTTGGAGCCAGAAGCTGTGGTGCACACCTATGATCCCAGCTACTCTGGAGGCTCAGGCAAGAAGATCAAAAGTTGGAGGCCAGCCTGAGCAACGTAGTGAGACCCTATCTCAAAATAAAAATAAAGGGCTGGTACTAAGCTCAGTGGTAGAGTGCTTGCTTAATATAACCAAAGCTCTGGGATCAATACCCAGCACAAGAAAGGAAGGAAGGAAGGAAGAAGGAAGGAAGGAAGGAAGGAAGGAAGGAAGGAAGGAAGGAAGGGAGGGAGGGAGGGAGGGAGGGAGGGAGAGAGAGAGAAAGAGAAAAGGAAAGGAAAGGAAAGGAAAAGAAAGGAAAGGATAGATGATCAAAGCAAATAAATTTATTACCTGCTTCTCAATCTATAGTAAATAGAAAGTTTCATTCTTCATATAGAAACATCATCCCTATCCCTAAGTTAAAGAAAAGAAAACATTTCTCATATAAATATAAATTACCTATTTTGGGAAATTTATTAATGAATAGGTATTTCAGAAGGAAATATAAAATATTAATTGTGCTTATTACTTAGTAGGATTACAGCTTGTTTTTATTATCTGTATTATTTATTTATTTATTTATTTATTTATTTATTTATTTATTTATTTATTTATTTATTGTACTGGGGATCTAACCCAGAGGTGCTTTACCACTGAGCTACATCCATACATCCGCAACCCTTTTTTATTTTTATTTTATAAAATTTATTTATTTACTTATTTTGTGCCTTGGATCGAATCTAGGGCACTTAACATTGAGCCACATCAGCCGGGCGCGATGGCTCACGCTTGTAATCCCAGCACTTAGGGAGGCTGAGACAGGAGAATCGCGAGTTCAAAGCCAGCCTCAGCAATGGCGAGGCACTAAGCAACTCAGTGAGACCCTGTCTCTACATAAAACACAAAATAGGGCTGGGGATGTGGCTCAGTGGTCGAGTGCCCCTGAGTTCAGTCCCTGGTGCCAAAAAAAAAAAAAAA
>PVHX01017087.1:0-41079 GCA_004024805.1 Geosciurus inauris | reverse complement strand
AAAAAAAAAAAAAAAAAGGAGCCTGTCAAGCTAACCCAATTTCCTTCCTCCAGATGGGAAGATTAAGAGAGAAGAGCCAGGCTGGAGGCACGTTGGTGGAGAGGGCCAGGAGCCACGCTCACCTGCGCTTCCCCGCCTCTCCCGGGACCACGCCCACTCTGCGCTGCCGTGCCTGGCCTGCTGGTGAGCTCCCTTCCCCCCACTCCTCACCCACCCCTCAGCGCGGTGTCCCACTTGTTCTCACAGAAACGCCAGCTCCTCTCATCCTTTCCTGGTGGGTAACCCTGGGTTGTCATGCAGAGAGGTCCACCCACAGGCAGCTGGGTGCCCAGAGCTTTGGTTGATCGGACTTAAACCTCACGCTTGCTTAAGCAGAAAAGCAAGTCTCCTGGTGATGCTGGAGACAAACAGGGCCTTGGGATCACAGATGGGAAAAGCTGGCCCCAACCCTGAGGTTGAGCTCTGAGTGGCGGAGTTGAGCTTTGAGATGGCACCTGGATGAGCCCTATCGCCAGCCCTTCAGGACAGAAGAGGAAACCTAGGTCTGGACTAGCTTGCCAAGTGCAAGCAGCCAGGGCAGTGGTGGAGCCCTTCAAGTCTCGTGCCACACTGTTCCCTACCCACTGCCTGCTCATCACCCCAGCTTAGGGAGCCACGAAAAATAAGGGCCCAGCATCCTAAAAGTCCCCACTGCAATGCCAACAAACACGAGGCACAGAACTGTGACAGTGAGCTTGCTGTTCTCTAGGGGAGCCTACTGTGGGCCGGCGGGGCAGCCCCTCACTCTGAAAGCTTCCAGAGCTCCTGCCTCCTGACCCAGCCCAGGAGCAGGTCGGCCTGGCAGGCCCTGTGCCTCTCCAAGCCAGGAGGGGCACAGCCAGCATGGGCCTCAGCTGCCTCAGCCGTCAGGGTCCCCCCTTGGCAGCTGTGCTGTGTCCCTGGGAAGTGGAGTTATCTCGAGCTCTCCGCTCTGTCCCTGTCCCCCTGACACAGCGATCTGAACAGAATGCTCATCACACTGGCACTGCGATGATTTTTCCCTCCGTGAGTTCCTCCCCACCGCGCCGTCACCAGAGAGGCGGATATACTACGGCACAACGATATTTTATCAATGGGAACACTGAGGCACAGAAAGGCTAAGTACCTTGCCTGCCTGTAGGAGATTGCGGCAAACCAAGTCCACCGCTCGCCCCACCACCCACCTTCAGCCTCCAGGAGGGGAAAGAGCTTTCCCTGAGCTGGGTTCCCTCCTCCCACCCCACTTCTGGGCCAAAGTCACTCAGCATTTCTTTAAGGAATCCGTCCCTCCCGCAGCGCCCTGAGGTCTTGGTTGACCTGTCAATCATCAAGCTCTGCCCCTTTAATGGGCGGGCAGAATGCTCACGCTGAGCCAATCAGACACTCCGAGGGCTTGACTCTTAGGCTGAGTGGCAAAGAGGCTTTGAGTCATCTTCACAGTGATGCCCAGCCAAACTCAGTCCTGACTAAATTCCTTGCTTCTGCAGTTTTTCCTTCACCTCCATGAGCTCCACAGTTTCCTCCGGATAAGTGGTCTTTCCCCTGCTTGTTAGTCAGACTTGACAACCCTAGGGATACGCCCACTACAGAAATGATTTGTTTTTCGTTTTATATAAAGTCACAGCTTGGTGGGGATGGACTCCAGGAACCCCCACACCACACGGATACCAAATCTGCGGACGCTGGAGTCCCTTATGTAAAATGGTGTCGTATTTGCACATGACTTACATAATCCTCCCGCATACTTTGGCATCTCTAGATGCCTTACAATACCTAGTACAATGAAAATCTATGTAAATAAGTGTTAGAGTTTATGGTATAGGGAATAATGACCAGAAAAAAGTCTGTATATATTCAGTACAGATGCAGTTTTTCCCCTAAATATTTTCCATCCGTGGTTGGAATCTGGATGTGGAATCTGCAGATACAGGGCAGTCAGCTATATTGTTCTTGAGAATTACCAATCAAGCAACCCAACAGGCCTAGGCTCTGTCTCTGATTAGCTGTTGTGATCTTGAAGAAGCGACCTCACCTATCTGAGCCTCGGGTTCCTCCTTGGGAAATGAAGACACTATCTTGTACAATTATAAGGCTAATGTCCCAGGAAGAGGAAAAGAGCAGATGCAAAGAATTGGAAGCGCGCTAGTGTTTGCTTTGTCTGCAGTGGCAGCTTGCATGAATGGCTTCCATTCTTTGCCCTTCCCCATGTCCATGCCCTTTGCCCTGTAGCTTGGCAATGCCCTCTTGATTGTGTAGGGGAGGTAGGGAGGTACTTCCCTACTCTAGACTCTATGTTCTGATCTCAGTCATGTAGTTTGCCAATGAGATGGTAGCAGATACTGTTCAAGCAGAGACTTTAAATGGGCTTGCAGGGTTGAATTTGTTCTTTGGTGCCACTACTATTGCCTCTAGGTGGATGTTATGGTTTAGATGTGGTGTCCCCCAAAAGCTCACGTGTGAGACAATGCAAGAAGGTTTGGAAGGGAAATGATTGGGTCATAGCCTTGACCTAATCAGTGAATTAATCTCTGATGGGATTAACTAAGTGGTAACTGGAAATGTGTGGGGTGTGGCTGGAGGGGGTGTGGCATTGGGGTGTGGCTTTGGGGTATATATTTGTATCTGGCAAGGAGCTGCCTCTCTGGCTTACTGATCATCATGTGAGCTGCTTCCCTCTGCCACACTCTTCGGCCATAATATTCTGCCTCACCTCCAGCCCTGAAGAATGGAGCTGGCCTTTGATGAACTAAGACCTCTGAAACCATAGCAAATAAACTTTTCCTCCTCTACAATTGATCTAGTTGGGTCTTTTAGTTGTAGCAGTGAAAAACCTTACCAAAACAGTGGATATGCCCAAGATAGCCAGCCCCCTGGACTCACCAGGAAGTGAGAGACGCATAGAACAGTTGAGCCCAATTGCGCCCAGCCTAGATTAGCTACTAATCCCCTAGATCAGAAATTAACCCAGCTAAGACGAGCAGAACCGGTCAAGATCAGGCTGGGTCAGCCAACCCCCCAGCTGACCCACAGATATGTGAGAAATAATAAATGATTGTTATTCTAAGCCATTGAAATTTGAGTATTTCATCATGTAGCAATAGCTAACTGGTACCCAGAAGTGGAGTGTTGCCATAACAAAATGTAAAATATATAGTAGCATTGGTTTTGGGGACTGGATTGTAAGAACAAGTAAACTATTAGAGGATATAAGAAAAATAGCAATAAATGGTTATTGGAGCAAAAAAAAAAAAAAACCAATTGGGAGTCTACATTATGTAGTGGCAAGTCATTTGGTAAGACTCTTGTTTATAGTAACTGAGGAAATAAGTGTGTCTAATGAACTTTGGTCTTGTGCAAAGAGATCTGCATAAGAGTATTGAATATCAGTTGACTTGTAAGGCTGTGTTTGATAGACACTATAAAAAAGATGAGCTCAGAGCCGGGCACAGTGGCGCAAGCCTGTAATCCCAGCACTTAGGGAGGCTGAGACAGGAGAATCACGAGTTCCAAGCCAGCCTCAGCAAGGGCGAGGTGCCAAGCAACTCAGTGAGACCCTGTCTCTACATAAAACACAAAATAGGGCTGGGGATGTGGCTCAGTGGTTGAATGCCCCTGAGTTCAATCTCTAGTACCAAAAAAAAAAAAAGATGAGCTCAGAAAATAACTGCCCAGTTTGCAACAGTTTTAGAAGATGGAAAAGCTGGAACTGTTCTATTTTGGCACAGAATCAGAGATGTAAGGAGTTTACAGTTTTAGAGGGCTATATTGGCACAAGGAATTGAAAGGTACTGAGATGTTCAAAATATAAAATGACCTCTGGGTGGACAACATTCTGAAAGGATTTCTTGAAGGCTGTATTTTACAAGGCCTTCAGAAGTGGCAAGGAGGGTGATAGAAAAGGGAAGACACCTCAGAGGCTGGAGCAGGAGCCATGGAGATCTTGGGGCTGACCAAGGAACATCACTTACCCTCCCAGGGCACAGGAAACTGGAAACACGTTCCTAGATGGATTTTAGAATTGCTATGGACCACTGACTTCCAGGAACTTCCATTTCTTCCCCTGTCTGTGTGGCAATGTTTATTACAAACGTCCTGTCCCTGTCTTTCCCATTTATGCTGGTGGTGCATGAGATGAATAACTTGCCCATAGGGCTGTGGACCAAGAGGACTACATCTGGAGCTGATGTGGGTCATGAAAAGTGGACTGAGTCTGAAGTCATGGGTTTTTTGGAGATTTTGTTTTGTTATTTTTTTGTTTTTGTTTTTGTGGTGCTGGGGATCGAACCCAGAGCTTCAGGTATATTAGGCACGGTCTCTACCATTGAGCTACATCCCCAGCCTTATTTTGGTGTCTTTGATGGGGATGAATAAACTTTGTGTGTGGGAAGGACCTGGATAACTGGGGTCACAAGCATGAAGTGTGAAAGATTGATGGTATTAATGGACCCGATTCTTCGGCCAGCTGAAGATGAGGATATGCTCAGGCTAGCCTAGTGACCCATGGAGAAGGAAGAAAGACGTGTGTAGTAGAGTCAGACTTATGTGTCAGTCCATTGACCCACCAGAGCCATCCAGACAACTGAGCCTTAACCAGCTGACCCCCAGCCAATCCACAGGCAAGTGAAAAATAATATGTGCTTGATGTTTCAAGACAGAGAATGGCTTTGTTACTTGCTCCAGCCAGTAGAGTGGAGCAGAAATAACAGTGTGTCAGCCCTGAGTCTAAGCTGTAAGAAGTCTTGCATGCTGCAGCTGGCTCTCTGCTGCCTCCTCAGAGTGAACAAGCCTGGGCTAGCCTCTTGGAGGATGAGGGACCACATGAGGCAGAGCCAAGTCAGCCCAGTAGTCACAGCAGAGATTCTGAACAAGTGAGAGAGCCCAGCTCACACCCGCTTTGCCAGGTGACCACAGGGGCAGACACACAAGCAAGACCTGCCAGAATGAGAACGGTCCTGTAAAGAAAATGCTGGATTTTGTAGATTGTTGTGCAGCATTACTGTGACCATAGATAACTGATGCGGAGCTCAAGAAAGGCAGAAAGGAAAGGCGGTCGCTCAGAGGACAGAAAGTGTGGGGGCACTGGGAATGGGTGAGCAGCCCCAGAATTTCTGGCTCAAAGTGGGGGGAATGAAGGCAACCCCAAAGTATCCCCAAGCCGGGAGGCCTGAAGCCTCCACTCTCCTGGCCAGCTGTCGAGTGATGGATTAAACGAGGGTCTGATCGCCTGGCTGACTGGCCACCAGACTGCGGATTAGATGTCTGCCAAGTTGGCCTGGTGGGATGTTTTCTCAGCCTGCTTTTTTTCCTCTTTTCTGTCTGCCAGTGGCTGGGCCTTTGAAATTCCTATCAAAACCTGCTTCCACAGTCCTGGTGGATCTGGTGTAAGTTCCTCTCGTAAGATAGTGTTTTCTTGAACACTGGAAGCTCTGGAAGAAATTCCAGAAATTCCTGAGACCTGCATCTCAGCCCGGTGTGCTGCTGCCCCCGTGTGATTCTGGGCACCTCTGTGCCCCATTGCATTGGTGGCCATATGGGGTTGGGCATGGCTTCTGTTCTAGCTGTCAGCAGAGGCTGTGGGAAACTGATGACGTGAAGGTGGAATTGAGACAAGGGAGTTTGGGTGTCTCTAAGGTACTCTTTCCTCTGCGGAGGCCACCAGACTGCAGCTGGAACAGGCCCTTTGAAACCCTCTAGTCTGACCCTTCTTGAGAGAATGGGGGGCCTGAGACCCAGAGGGCAAAGGTCTTGGCTTTGGCCACACAGCTGTTTCACAGCAGGGCTCACAGAAGTCCCGTCACACCACCCAGTCTTGCTTTGCCTCTCTGCTAGGCCTTCCCTCTACTGCTGGAGTCCAGCTTCTACCTCTTCTGCCCATCTCTGGGGGTGAGGAACATGGAAGTGCTAGGAGGGCAGCGCCTGATGTCCTGGCAGCTGAGTGGTGAGCTTCTTCAGGTTGTCTAAGACCCCTGGTTCCCTTCCTGATATCTGTAATATTCTGCCAATACCCACAGTCTTCCTGCCCCACCCCACTGTCTCCAGGCTGCTCTCAAGGTCTGGGAGGCCCTAACCAACCCACAGAGAAGGAAGAGGATTGCTGAAGGGACAGCTAGGACCAGCGCAGCCTGGAGCCCCTGCTCTGACAGCTCCCTCCCAGGGCAATGCCTGGAGGAGACCTGGGGCGTGAGCCCAAGCTGGGAGTCTGGAAGGGCAGCCCAGGTTCCAGCACTGCCCTGGCAACTGCAGACAGTTGGGCAAGACCTTCCCCTGGGGGTTCAGTGACCTCCCCCGCCAGGTGGGAGGCAAGGGGCTGGGAGGGACTCAGATCCCTTCCTGGTCCCTAGTCTATAGTTTTAGCCATTACTAACATCTCAAAGGGAAGGATGCTATCTTTTGGGTTGCCTACTGTATTCCAGGAGTGCCTGTCACATGCATAGGTGGGTAGTACCCAGGAACTGAAGGGACCCAGAGGGGCTCAGAGACCATACCTAGGTGCCACAGATGGTATGTGGCCAAGGCTGGAATTCTTGTAGCTGGTACTGTGCTGTCAGGCACTGTGAGGTCTCCTCTGGGAAAGACTGGGGCCCCAGCTGGGCGGCACACCCTCCTCTGGCAAATGCACAGTTAAGAGCTGGGTGGGAATCATGCTGGGTTCAACCCAGGCTGGAGGACCAGAGTTCTGTGAGGCTGGGAGGGAGATGCCCAGCCTCCCTGCACTGAGTAGGGCACCAGGGGTGAGGGATAGTGCTTGGCCTTTGCCCTGCTGCTGGAGAGGGTGAGATAATGCTCCCTGGGTCCTACGTGGACTGTCTCCCAACATTTGGGGTTCTGGGGCTCCACTTTGCAAATAGGCCTTCTCTTCCCCACCCAGGCAGGTCTCCCATCTTAGTCTTCCCCACCCAGGAACCTGCCCTAAGCCTCCAGCTGCTGCTTCCCCTGCGCAAGTCAGAACCTTCCCCTGGGTCTCTGTCACTCACAGGACTCTCCATCTGCCACCTGTGTAAGCTGAAGAACACTGGCCTAGGAGTCAGGAAGACGAGTCAGGTCCTGACTTTCTGCCACTTCACCTCTCTGTGCCTCAGTTTCTTTATCCTGGGAATAGACGTAGGCCACCTCAGGCGGGGAGGGCATGGCTCTTGAGTTCATTTGAGGCCCCTCCCCACTGGCAGGGAGCTCGGGTGCTTCGCCCTTTCCAGGGATAAGAAAAAAACGACTTCGCTCCCCATCCTCAACGCCCCTCTAACCCACCTCGCCTTATTAATGTTTTTCTTAAAAAGCACAGTATTTTCAAGACAAAAGTCCAGTCTATGCAGCTCTGGGCTGCGGGTCCCACATTTTTAAGACCTGTACCGGTCCCAGCTGTCCAGAGCCGGACGTGGGTACTGGGATTCCAAGCTTCATTACTGCTGAACGCAAGCCCCCGCCCTCCACCCTCCTGGGCACAGGGCTGCACCCCCCGCCCCCCGGGGAGCTGGGCGGCTGCCAGTCTCCTCCCAACTCCCCTCGGATTTGCTTCCCCTTAGACTCGAGGCGTGGCGCTGCCCAGGAGGTGATGGGGTGGGGCGTTTAGATCCCGCTCCCGGACTCCCCTCCCAGCGTTGAGGTTGGTAAGGGCAGCAACCCGCAGCTGCCAGTCCCCTGGTCTGTGCAGAGAGGGACCAGGGCTCCAGGTTCCGTCCTCAGCCTCCCCCTCCCCCGCCCCATCCGCACCACCCCCACATTCTCTCTGCGGAAAAACCTCCTGCGGAGACCACAAGGTCCCAGAGCGGGGTCTTGTGTGGTAGGACGGGCAGCCAATGACGGTGGAGGCAGAACATTACATCATCTCGGTAGGCTCCCATTGGTTGGGGTTCCAGCCTCCAGCCCGCCTCTTGCAGCCCCAAGCTCTGGAAGTTCTGGTACCCGATTTGCAACAAAGCCCGGCGCTGGGCAGAACCCTGGGTGGGACCCGAGCTGAGTGGTGTGGGAGTGGGTGAAGCACGTGTCTCCGGGCAGTGGCTTCCTCAGCTCTGCCATCCTCCCTGACTGCCTTTATTTTGCAGAAACCGCCCAGGCCCAGGCCGCAGGCTCACGTGCTGCGCAGCTCACAAGCCACCGCGCACGCTCCCCCTAGAAAGCCCTGCAGGCAGGAACCTTGTCTGTCTGATGCTCCTTTTCCTCCGCAGAGCCTAGCGGGAAGTGGAAATTGAAATAATGGTCAGTGTTAACTGAGTACTTCCTAAGGGGCAGACCTGGGCTGAGTCTCGGACACGATTTCATTCCTAGCATGTATATTAGCTTCCCGCGCAGGCCTCCTTGTTCATGGAAAGCAATGACATTGAGGCCAAGTGAGGAGAAGCCAGGATGGCCAAGGCTACAGAACAGGGCAGGAGGACGGCCAGGATTGGCACCCAGCAGGTTGGCTGCAGAGCCCTTAAGCAGATGCCATAGGCGTGGAGGGGGCTGCCTTCACCATGTGCGGGGGTGGAGTCTCAGGCTGCTGGGCCGTCTCTGATGAGAGCCAAGCTTGCTTGTCCGCTCAGGCTATTTCAAGAAGCAGACTTCAGGGAGCTGGGCGCTGGTGAGGAAGAGCTGTTACCAGGTTTGATAAGTTCAATCCTGAGATGTCAGAGTTTCAGCTATCCCAGAGAAGGTGGCGCCTAAGACAAGAAGCTGGCTCCTGTGACATTGGATACTAGCATGATCCCCTCCTCCGCGCCTCCTCTGCCTCCTCCGCCTCCCCATCTCTCTTTCAGTTTGAGCTCTGCACAGATTTCTAGGTGATCTTGTTAAATCTGTACCTCCCCCTTAGGCCTTGGAGTCCCCTAACCCGCACCAGGAAAAGATGGGGATAGAAACTGTGGTATCCAGGAAACCTGTGGGGTCCAACCTATGCTCTCTATCTGAGCTTGCTGGCATCAAGGTCTGTGCCCTATAGTTTGGGGCCATGAGGATGCTGTCTCTGTGGGACAGGGGGAGGGTGCAGGTGTCTGAGAGATCAGCAGAACGGGTACCTTGGATGTTAGGGAGGCTTCCTGGGAGCGTGGTGTATGCAGAACATACACGTGTGAGCCACTCCCCATTACTTCTTGGGGTGTGCTGTGGAGGGCAGTGGTGACAGATTCAACTCCAAAGGGCAGTCTGTGGAAGAAGCTGGCTTGTTCAATATGGCACTGGCAGGCGCAGCGAGGGTCCCAGGTGGAGGTTTCTAGTGGACAGATGTCAACTGTGTGTAAGGAGGAAATTCAAGACTGCTCACAATGAGCTGTCTTGTGATCGTGAGCTCCCTGTCTCTGGAGACAGGCAAGCAGAGCATGTTTACTCATGCATCCAAGCTGACCTGTGCAAGATGATGTGCTAAGTGCTGGTGACACAGAGAGGAGCAGGAGCCAGTGGGGAACCAGACACTTTAGCAGATAACCACAGTGCTTCCAGGAGGTCAGGATGGGGCGTCTGGGAGCACATACCAGGAGTCCTGAAGACTGCTGGGAGGATGAGGACAAAGTCTTTGGCCGAACCTTAAGATGGCCCAGAAGTTCGCCATGCAAACAAAGCTGGGGAGAAGATTCTCACTCTACATTCAAGTTACATTCTCTGAATTACGTAGAGAAGGGCATGCTGCAGAAGAAATGCCAGTAGCAGTGGAGTTTAGGACTGGGGGACCTTAAAAATGTACAGAGTAGCCTTCACCACGGGTGGCCAGAATTAGTCCCTGGGTAGAGAGGCTTCTTAGGGGACATTCCCCCACTCCATGGAGTTCTAGGAGGGCCCTGGACCTCCCACTCCTTGGTAGCCTGTCTGTGAGCATCACACCTCCTTTCCCCTCCCCCTGCACAGCCAGCCCGTCCTTGTCAGTGAGCTGCTCCAGAAGGATGCAGCTCTGAGGAGGCTCTGGGAGCTGCGTATCCTAGCAACCTCAGAGGCTGGCATCATCCTCAGGGCGAGGCCCAGACTTAAGGCTCTTTCCTATTCCCCAGCCTTCCCTTAATCGTGAGCCTTT
This sequence comes from Geosciurus inauris, assembly GCA_004024805.1. Lineage (NCBI taxonomy): Eukaryota > Metazoa > Chordata > Mammalia > Rodentia > Sciuridae > Geosciurus > Geosciurus inauris. Next base: position 31,085 of record PVHX01017087.1, on the reverse strand, counting down.
CCTCGGGGATGTGGGGATTAGGGAGAGGAGAGAGGTGGGCAAGACATGTAGTGTCTAACCCCACCACAGCCTAGGTCAAGCATCTCCAACGAACACAGCCAGGGATGGAGTGGGTGCAGTGCTGGGTGAGGGAAGACAGTGTCTCTTAACTGAACATGCCGCTGCCTGTCAGCAAGCCTAGTTTATAGTCATTTAGGATAGCACACATCTAGGCAGTGATCATCCATGACAGCTAACATCGTAAAAAGATAGACCGTTGGACATTATGTTCCTTCCAAGAAAAGGTCCTAACAGGACCTGCCAAAAAAATCAAACTTGAAACTCCCAGTTAGAAGAATTGCAGGGGGTGGGGTGGGGGTGGAGTTGAGATGGGGGCATAATGTGTTACAATGTTAATGTGTTTAAACTGCACCACAGGGTTATGGGGAGATTTTGTGGTAGGAGAAAAACAACAAGAACCAAAAGATTTTATCCCTAAAAGATTGCAAAGACAAAGAATGAAAGAGCCGGGCATGGTGGCCATACCTGTAATCCCAGTGGTGCAGGAGGATCATGAGTCTAAAGCCAGCCTTGGCAGTTTTTTTACACCCTGAGTAGCTCAGTGAGACTCTGTCTCAAAATAAAATATAAAAAAGGGCTGGGGGAGCTGGGGTTGTGGCTCAGTGATAGAGCGCTTGCCTGGCATGTGTGAGGCACTGGGTTTGATTCTCAGCACCATGTATACATAAGCAAAATAAAGGTCCATCTACAACTAAAGAAATATTAAAAAGGGGGTGGGCTGGGGATAAGGCTTAGTGGTTAAGCGCCCCTGGGTTCAATCCCTGGTACCCGCCCCTAAAAAAAAGAAAGAATGAAAGAGGAAAAAGGGATTTATAGGTTAATAGAAGTTTAGGAGATATACTATATATATATATAGTAGTGGTAAAACACAGCTCTACCGCTGAGCCCCAACCACTTTTACTTTTTATTTTGAAACAGGGTTGTCCTAAGTTGCCAAGGGTGACCTTGAATTTGGGATCCTGCCTCAGCCTTCTGAATAGCTGGGATTACAGGCATTCGCCACTGTGTTAGGCAAGAAACATTAATCACTTATAACACATGGATTTGTTTGGCTACTGATTCTTAATAACAAACTAAAAAATAATCATGACAATAAAAGCTAAAACATTCATGAGACAATTGGGGAAATTTGAACATGGACTGGCTACTTTTAATATTATTAAGGAATTATCTTAAATTTTCCAACCATGTGAAATGGAATTGGGATCATGCTATTTGTCGAGGGATTCATCCTGAATTATTTATGGATGGAACGAGATATCTGGGATAGGTTTTGAAATAATCCATGGTGGAGAGAAGGAAGGAGTAATCGAGTTAGAGGAAATGATGAGACTGGTTCTGAGCTGGTGCTGTTGTGACTGGGTGAGGACAGGCACATGAGGGCCATTCATTTGAATCACTTGAAATCGTTGATATTTGACCTGATAAATGACAAAATGAATCCTTTGGTATATGTTTGGTATGTGTGTACAATTGCTACGTGTGGAGAAGACGACATATTATAATTTTCTTAGAGTCAAAGGGAAAGTCAAACCTGTTTTTCCAGGAGCCTCTGCCTCAAAAAGTGGTACCCAAGACTGGCACTAACACCTGTACGACTGTCTGTCCTTTAACAAGCTGAAAACAGCCCTCAGAGGCAGCTATTAACAAAGTTAAAGGAACCCACATAAGCAGTAGACCAGGCATGGAATAGAAATTCTTGCTTGCTGAAGACAGTGGCCAGGGTCATTCCTGGAACAGAAAGTGTCCCTGGAGAACATTGATCTGAAGGACCTGAAGTGGGTGCCGAGGCCAGCAAGGCCTGCGATCCTAGTAGTGGAAGTCCTGGACCTCAGCCCGGCTTTGTTCTGTCACTTCTGCAAAGCTCCTGACTCTGGGGCCCCCAGCAGGCAGCCCTGCCTGTTTCTCAGAGCTGTGGCTCCAGCTGCGTGGAGGAGGCTGGGGTCATTCTAGTAAGCCTCTTGCTAATGGCATTTTTATCTGAATGCTGAGTTAATTATTCAATCAGCCACCGACATTTTGCTTGTTTGTGGTTAATGTCTTTTCTTTGCCGAGCTCTATGCTGGGTGGATGTCACGGGTTTTTGTCTTAACCAGCTCATGCCTTGAATCTTGGTTCCATCTGTACAGCTTTGTGGTCTTAGGCAAGTTCTAGCCATTTGGGCTTCAGTTTCCTTACCTGCAAACCTGGGATAATGACAGTTAATACCTTCATAGGGATTTTTGTGAGGATTAAATAAGGGAAGATGTGTACACTATTTAATAGCATCTGGCACGTTATGGGGCTCCATAAATTGCAACTCGGATTTTTATTATGACACAAACCCAGCAGTGTTTAACAATGAAAATAAACTGTGGTTTGGACTGTAATGTGAGATATCTTTAGAGACTGGTATCACAGGGATATCTTAGGCTAAACTCTGAAAAATAAGAGTCAGAAAATGCTTGATGCCCCCTAGTATTGACCATTCCCTTTTCCTTTAATAACAAAGCTGGGATTGAATTTTCCAGTCTCCTTTTCTGCTAGATATGACCTAATGACAAAGGTCTGGCAATGAAATAGAAGCACAAGTGTTATTCGGGGCTTCTGGAAGGGCTAGTTAAAGGGGACTGATTCAACAGGGAGGAGAGTCCCTTTCTCCTTATTTCTTTCTACTGTTAGTTTGGAATGTTGATGTGATGGTCTGAGCTCTGGCATCCACCTTGTGGTGTGAATTGACCTTAGGAATAGAAAGTGTAGACAGGATGCTGGGCTCGGTAGGAGCCTACTTTTCTGATGACACTGTGGAGCCACTGTAAGGTCTCTGGACTACCTTTCTCATTCTTTTGTGTGTGAGAGCAGCAAATTGTCTATCTTGTTGAAGTCCTTCTTTTTGTATGTTATGTGCAGCTGAACCGATCCCAAGGGTGATATTGAAAGTAAAACAACCAGAAATGGTGTGGGCGGTGATGAACCAGAATAGATTCTGGCCAAAGGGCTGAAGTGTCAGAGGAAAGGACTGGAGTGGGAGGGGGAGCTTTGAGCTACAGATGTTCCTGCCAGTGCACAATTATTTTCATATTTCAACAATTCATTCCACCACATTCAGGCATACAGTCGAAAACCATCTGACGACCAACCAGTGAATGATGCTTGGGAACAGCTAAAAAGACAAAGAGAAGGTCTTTCAGACCCTGGACTTGACTTGAAAAAAGTTTTAGAAGGCGAATGAAGCACAGTGAGTTGATGATCCATGAGAATTGTGGGGTGCACTTGACTTGATGGGAGGCGGTTTTAAGAGGGCCTGGAAACTATCACTGGAAATAACGTCAAAGAGATCAAATGAATCCGATCACAGAAGCCAAAGTCAGTGAGAGGCAGATTCAGAGGTGTTCTTGGATTTGAGGTTATAAAGAGCACCGTGCGTTTTGGGGTGAGTGAGAAATCAGGTGATCCCCAGAAGAGAGGGCTCTAGGGCAGCCTAGTAAGCCTAGAAGTCACCACGCCGATTCCAAGGTGAGCAGGCCCACGTGTCATCTCTCAAGGGGAGGAAGGCCAAGGTCACATGTGGGAAGCAGGTGGAGTGGGAGCTACCGTTGCAGTCATCTTTGGAGACTCCAGCCTGGTGCAGGTGTCCTTCCCTCTCAGCACTGTGTTACCCAGAAGCCGCCGGGGTGGGTGCCTTCTTTCTCAGCAGGTCCAGCCTGCTCTGAAGTCTCAGGAGGTCCTCCCTTCTAATGGGATCTGCAGTGTGCACCTAAATTATTTATGGAAACCAACGAACTCTTTGGTGGAAGATGTCCAAGAAAAAGCTTAAGCACTGAAGTAATTAGCTAATGTAATTGAAATGAAGGGAAGAGTTCAGACTCTTTAAATATGACTCAAAAAAATGAGGAGAAATGGATTTTTCAGTGGGAGGTGACATAATCCCCATCACTATCCTAAATGACTGGCTGTCTGAGTCATGCATTTAGCAAAACCTCCTGAGTGCCCCTGGGTGCCAAGCACCTGCTCCGTCCAAGTTGAAGGTGAAATAGACCCAGTTCCTACCTACAAGCTGCTTTCACCAAGAACAAGATGTGATGGAAGAAGATGGACCCAGAGGTGCTTGGTGCTCTGGTGGAGGAAGGCAGAAGAACCAGGGGAACCTGGGAAGGACTGGCTTGAGGTCACCCTGGAGTCAAGTTTTGAAGGAGGGCAAGGCCCTTCCACCAAATCCTGGCACCTTCCGGAGGCCGGATCCTGTCAATCATGGCTAACTGTTGGTCTGTCACATGGGCCCAAAGGCTAAGCCTCCATGCAATTACATTTGTCCCTTGGCATCTGTGGGGGATTGGTGCTGAGAACCCCCATGGGTACCAAAATCTGTGGAGTCTCAAGCTGTTTATATAAAATAACCTACAGACTTCCTCCTGTATCCTTCAAATTGTCTCTAGATGACTGAGAATACCTAATACAAGGTAAGTGCCATGTAAAAAGTTGTCATTTTGTAGGTCCTTAGGGAATAAGGACCCAAAAAAAGAGTCTGCACACATTCAGTCCAGATGCAATTTTTGCCCCAAAATATTTTCAATCCATGGTTGGTTGAATCCGCAGATGCCAATTATATAGCAATATGGAGCCATTCAGGGGAGAGGCCAGCCTCCCATCTCCACAAGCCCAGAGGCAGTTGTCCAATTATATTTCAGGCAATTCTGGGCCATCCACAATTTTAAATTACCTCTTGGATTCTGTTTCAATGAAGCATGCTGGATGATCACATTTTAAATATTGTTTTGGATCTTAAAGGAACATCAACCATCCTTATAAAAAAATTCACAGAGAACTTTGACACATACTCTTTAGCCTAATTGGACAGCTCTGCAAGAATATTTATCCCCATTATCTTGATAAGGCTCAAAAGGGTTAGTGGCTTGCTCACGGGCATGTTTGAGACAAGACTCCACCCTAGTTACGACGCATCTTAACTGGATGATTAATTTCAGTAGAAAAGCTGATTCTTCATGATGCCAGATAAGTGACAGGTGACGAATTTGGATCACAGAGGGGAGGAAGCAGTGATCTAATATCATTTAGCACCCGAGGTCATTCTGGGCTTTGACATCAGCTGGTAGAAGGAGGAACTGAGACTGCAGGCACTTCCTAGGGACGTTCCCTGGCCAGGTGGCGACATGAAGTACAAGCACATCTGCCCACATTCTGCTGGCCACAACTTAGTCACGTGGCTGGGAAATTAAGTCCTCAAGTATCCAGGGGCTTCCTAGCAAGGATTTACACAAAGAAAGAGGCATTCGAGGGTCTGTGTTTCACTGTTACCTGTGCCACAAGCCAGCACTTCCTGAGCACTTCCCATCTACCCAGCAGCGCTGTTAGAGGGCCACAGACCACAGTGCCTTTGAACATTACCACATAACCCAGGGCGGAGGTTCTGCTACCAGATGCTGCTATGGTCGGAATGTTTGTCTCCTTCCAAACCTATGTTGACGTTTAAGTGCCACTGTATTAGTAGGTGGGAACTTGGAGGTGACTGGGTCATGAGGACCCTCTCTCTCTCCCTCCCTCTCCTCTCCTCCTCTTCTTTCTCTGCCATTTCTCTGCCATTTCTCACCCCTGCACCTGTGACGCTCTCTGCCCTGTGACAGTGCAGCAAGAAGGCCTGCCGGGCGTGGGCCTGCATCCCGGACTTCCTAGCCTCCAGCTCTAGGAGCCAGTGGAGCTGTGTTCATTGTGACCTACCCAGTCCGTGGTCTCCTAACAGCAGCACAAATGGTCCGACAATTCCATTTTAGAGACTGAGTGACTGGGTCCCAAAGCAAGGTCTTGCTCTGGACTGTGGGGCTTGGCCGCGTCCCCCGTGCATTGCTCCTGGATTTCTGCTCCGGCCCCTCCTCTCCATCCAGTCATGTCCCTTTTGTGTCTTCCAGGTCACCACTTCCCCCAGCCTGACCCCTCCCACCCGAGCTCCCTGCTGTGCCACTGATCCTAATGAAAGACCAGTGCAGTGCCCGCTGCACCCTCCTGCCGGGACTCCTGGGCTGCCCTGAGGACAAAGGCCAGACTCCCCTCCTTGGCACTGGGGTGGACTCCGCTTGGCTCCCGGCCCTCTCCATCCTCATCGCTCACTGACCATTGTGCTCCACACACCCTGGCTTCAGCCCAGGAGCTTCTCACTAGTCCCCACACTGCACACAGAGGCCTTTGCTGTGCCCTTCCTTCTTTCTAGAATGTTCTTCCCTTCTTGCATTTGCCAACTTCCTAGCTCCTGCAGGTGAGGCTAAGAAGTCACCACCCTGCTCCTCCCTCCTGGCTTCCAGGAGGCCAGGCACGTCCATCACCCTGGCTTCTGTGCCCCTGGAGGTTGCACCCAGACCTGCCGTCCTGCACCATCTTGTGGCTGCCTCTTCCCTTAGGCAATTTCCTCTGTAGACCAGGAGCAAGCTCATGTCAGGACAGCACCTCTTCACTGATTGGCATTTCCACAGGACCCAGAGAGTGGCTGGGCTCTCCCCCTGGTGTGCCAGGATGGGAGGCCTGGCTTCTATGCCCGTTCCCTCATTTGATCTGTCAGTGACTTGGCCTCTCTGTCACTTATCTAGTCTTTGGTTTTGAACCCTGGGAACCTTGTAAACAATACCAGTAGCCAAGTGACACCGAGTAATTCTGGCTCAATTGCAGCCAGCAATCCTAATGCAGCCATTCAGAGGACCACTCGAAAGCCCCTGGGTTTTAGTGTGCACAGTCCCCCGGGATCTTGTCCAAGTGCCTGTTCTGAGTCGATGGGCTAGGCCGGGAGCACTGCATCTCTCCAGCTTCCGGGTGATGGCAGCGCTGCTGGTCGTGAGCCCTGGCTGAGCAGAAAGGACTTACATGATGTCTCCTGCCCCTGGCCTGGCATTTGATGCCATCCAGCTAGGAGGAGCAGGCTGGAGGCCTGGAGGCCAGACGGGAAGTAGGAAGGGCGAGGGAAGGTAGCAGAGAGGTGGAGGTGGGACTGCTCTGGGAGTTGTCACAAACCTGTGGATGGGGTGCAGTGACCCCTGGCACAGCAGTAGCAGCTGGTGGAGGTGCTCTTGTGCATGCAGTGGCACCAGGGTCACCTGGTCCTGTCGACCTTAACAGCTGGTGCTTGCCATGTGCCAGGCACTGTTCTAGACTTTTCTTTTAGTAATTAATTTAGTCCCCCCTTCCATTTTATAAATGAGGAAATCCAGGCACAGCAAGATTAAATAATTCACCCAAGGTCATGGGCCAGAATGCAGGCCCAGGCAGGCTGGCTCCAGATGCTGTGTGATTTACCCCTTTGCCATATCTCTCTCTGAGCCAATGCACATGCATTTATGTGTCCATTCCATCAAATATTTAACGAGCTTCTATCCTGAGCCAGACTTGGACTTGGGTACTGGAAAGACAAGGATGTCACTGCCCAGGACAGAACCCTGGAGATGGACCTGGAGGACTTCATTGCTGGCAGACCCAGGGCTTGTCTGGCTAGCCCACATGGAACCCCACCACCCGCTTCCCAGCCAGATACGGTCCCTAATGTTTGGCCCCAGCCTGGACACGTGCCTGCAGAGTTGGGGGATGGCATCCCGCCACCACAGGGCTCTGAGCAGGAGGCAGCCGAGCAATGGCCCCTGCCCTGTCCACTCAGCCCCTTCCTCTCCCACCCCAGCCTCATAGGAGGTCAGTCCCCATCAGTCCCCATGCCCTCTCCAGCCTCTGAATCTCATTGTTGAGACCACATAACTGCTTGTCTTTCACAAAGTCAATTCCATCCCATTCATTTTTTTTTTAAATTTTTTTTTAGTTGTAGATGGACACAATGTCTTTATTTTATTGCTTTGTACGTGGTGCTGAGGATTGAACCCAGGGCCTCACGCATGAAAGGCAAGCGCTCTACCCGCTGAGCTACAATCCCAGCCTCCATCCCATTCTTTACTAATTGCTTAGTCATTATTTTGATGGATGGAATAGGGCACCCAGCCCTCTGGGTTCTTGTAAAACAAATTGACTTTCACCCTCACCACTGGGTAAATAGCAGAGCTTCACCTTGGGAACTCCAGGCATGTGTACTGGGACATCTTGTTCCTTGTGTCCCTTGCTGCTGGGTAGTGACCCCGTCACCTTATTTCAAGGGGGCTGTCCTGGAGTAGCTGCCCCATCTGGTAGTCTCTATTGCTGAGGTTGAAGCTCCTCTCTGGGGACCCCAATTGCTATGGGGCTGATGCCCTGAGCTCCAAAGTGTAGTAATGGGAAGGGGAGATTGGGAAGGGGCTGTTCTCCCAGCCAGAGGGAAGCAGACAACCTGAAGAGAGGCTTATGAAGGCCAGCCCTGCCCCGGCCCATCGGCCATCGTGTTGCTTGGTATCAGTGCCTCCGTCATCAGACTGGGGCTCCGTCGCCATCTGAGTTTTTCTTTTTTAAGATGTTGATGGACCTTTATTTTATTCATTTATTTATATTTATATATATTTTATTTATATGTTTATTATACTTATATATTTTATATATAATATAGATATATGTATTATATTTATATATTTTTAAAATTTCATTTATTTATATGAGAATCGAACCCAGTGCCTCACACCTTGCAGGCAAGCACTCTAGCACTAAGCCACAACCCAGCCCCAGTCATCTGAGTTTTATTTGTCTCTGTCACCCCAGGAGCCAGTGGAGGGCTTGAAGGGGAGGATCATGGCCTGTGCCCTTGGGAGGAGAGAGCCCAAGGTCACAATTCCAGTAGCCACAGCCACCTGGCAGCCGTTCATCTGCATTCACACCACGTGTTGACTCTTGCTCCGGGGGGACCTTTGGTGAGGCACGCTTCCTTTGCAGGCCTGCACACAGCACGCTGTTTATTCATAGTCCTCATTTCCATCTGAGGAGTTCCTGTGGGATTTTGCAGTTTCTATCACAAACTCTCAGGGACTGGTTACCCTGAGCCAGGTACAGTTTTAGGTGCTGACGCAGAGTCCTCACACTGGCCCCAGGAAGCACGTCGACTGTTTCTTACAGAGAGGTTCCGTGAACCTGCTCAGCCTGGTGAAGGGAAGAGCTGGAAGGCCAGGCTAGGCGGCAGGCCCTGGGCTGAGCTGCCCCTGCGGCTCTTGTCCTCCGCTGTCACCTTGGTTGCATCTTGAATTCATCTCCACGCTGGCCGATCATGCGCCCAGCAGAACACATCTCTGAGCAGGCTTCCCCTCGGGTATATCTGTGTAAGTGCCTCAGAGTGATTTATAAGCACAGCTGTCGGGAATCAACATCTCACATCTTGGTGTACATTTAGTGCCGTGAAGAAATGCATCCACCTTTCCTAGTGGTGGTGAGAATTTCACACTGGGGGCCAAGGAACTGTATGCAGACTTGTCCTCTGTTTTCTCACATCGCGTGACTGAAACCGTGGGCTGTCCTTGCAAGAGGAGGGTCAGCTCTGTCGTTCACCTTTTTCCTCTGGACTTCCATAATGATATGGTCTTCAGCCCGTGGATTCTTTGCAGGAGTCTTCTTAAGCCATCTCTCCACTCCACTTAAATGAAGAGGAGCTAGTTGGCAAATCCAGTTGCCTGGGCGAATCTGCACCGCCAGGTAACAGCACTCGAGAAAGAGGTACTGCTGTCAGCCCTCCACACTGTAGTCACCTGACCGAGGATGACCTCAAGGTCAATGGGTAAGGAGTTAGCAAATCTTCATTTCTTCCTTAAGTTTTACATAAAGACATGACTAAAGGGTCTGATAGTGTCTTCCTGCACCCAAATGAATCAGCTCCCTCACTCCCTGGGCACACACGCCCCCCCCCCCCATGGTAGTCTATTTCTTCTCCCCTTGGTGTTTATGGGATTCTGGAGTTCTTACCCATGAGTCAGTCATTTTCACACAGGTTAAACCTTTGGTAATCAAACCAACCTCCAAAAATACCCACAGAAAATTATTTGATTACATAAATACATGTTCAGGAACACAAACAGTTCTCAAACACACTTTTATGTGTGGTAGTTAAGTTCAGAATAGGTGATCTGTGTTTAGATTTACCCATGGTAGAAACTCTAAGCTGGGTCTTAATGGATTCAGTAAACAAATGCTCTGAAGGGCTTACAGGTCCTTCAGTTCCTTTAAATAGTCCTGCTTGGGCCATTTACCGAGTAACAGGTGTGAATTTGAGGTGAGCTTGGAGGCTTGAGTGATCATCGGATAGCCGAGAGATTTAATAAGGGAAGCACTGGGTCTCAGAGAGATTAAAGACCTCATAGATAGTAGTAGAGCTGGATTTAAAAATCAGGACCTTTGCTAGCTGGTGCAATATACTGAGTGAGCTCTTTGTTCTTTGGTGTATTAGGCAGCCATTGCCACAATAGTGCTGAGTAACAAATAGCCCCCAAACCCTTAAGACAATAATCATTTATGATCACATTCACAGTATGCAAGCCAAGCACACCTCAGTTAGGCTGGGCTGGTTTCCAGCATTCAGGCCCCGGGCTCCAGGCCCCAGGCTGTTGGTTGAGTTCCTGTCTCTACCTTGCTCATCTTAAGAAGCTACCTAAGCCACGTGTCTCAACCTAGGGCTCAGACTGAAGGAACATGTTCTTCCATGGTGATGACCAGGGTACAAGAGGGCAGGCCAGTTGGACAAGAAGGACATTTCAAATCTGTCCTTGGCTTATGGACACCAATATTCTAGTGTCACTTGGGCAAGTTCCATGGGCAAGTATAAAGTCACTGGATGGGGACGCATGTCCCACCCACCATGAGGCCCTGGTAAGAGTGGGACCAAGTGCATTCCCTGCCATCGAAGCAGTGGCCTTAGTCCACAGGGGCCAGACCTCCAGCTGCCTGGATTTGTGGCTGCCCTTCCCCAGAGGACGGGGCTGGGTCTGTGAAGAGTTGAAGTCCTACCTCTCCTAAGGCCTGTCCACAAAGTCCCTTTTTTAAAAAATATTTATTTTTTAGTTGTAGGTGGACAGAATATCTTTATTTTATTTTTATGTGGTGCTGAGGATCGAACCCAGTGCCTCCCGCGTGCTAGGTGGGCACGCTACCACTGCGCCATAACCCCAGCCCACAAAGTCCCTTTTGATTATGAAAATTTCCAAATATACAGAGTAGCTGGGAGAGTTGTTCAATAACCCCCCCAAACCCAGATATAACGTTTTGCTGCGTATGTTTCACCTGTTAGTAACTAGTAACCAGAATACTGCTCTCACACCCCATATTCACATTTAATTGCTGCAGAGCTGGATTGAATTTCCTCACAGTCTCCAGGAAGCCTTTTCATGGTGGTTTGTTGGATTGATGTTCAAATCAGTCCCTGCATTGCCTTTGATTGGCACACCTCCTAAGACTCTTTCCATCAATGACACCGGCCCCTCCTTTTAAAAGTGCCAGTTATTTGTCAAAGACACCCTGTCTCTCACCCTGGAGGGGTGCCCCCATTCTGAATTGACCGGTTATGTCCTTGTGTTGTTACTTAGCTTTTCCTCTCTCCTCGCTTTTCCTGGAAGTCAATGGGGTCTGAGGGCCTCAGTCGATGGGGCTGAGAACTTCGGGGATGCACAGGATGCTGGAGTGATGCTGTGTGTCTGCAGGCTTCCCCTGGCGTGCGGGGGACACTCCGCCAGGCCTCTTCAACGTGCAGGACAAGGCTGGTCGGCAGGTGGCCTGGTGAGCCTGGCCTAGTCCATGTCCTCCATGACGGCTTCACCGGTTGTTTTCAGCAGCCGGGGAGAAGCAGACCCTCCTGTCCCCAGGTACTGCCTTGGGGACATCCCTGCCATGCTCCTCCTCCTATGAGCTCCGATTCTTCTCTAAAGGGGAGCTTTCTCACATCAACTATCTGGTCATCTCCAAGATGAGCTTGCTCAGGAAAATCATGATAAATGCATTATTCTTTCCCCTCCAAAGGTAGCCAGTAAGGATTTTGTTTTTATTTTAAGTATCATCATCATGCCTAGTAGATTTTTTAAACACATCGTAAATGTTTCAATTTATTGCAGTCATTATTATTCTCTATGATAAATGTTCCAGTGGGAGCTCATTCAAGTCTCTTCTTGCATCCTTCTGACATGTCCTAATTAATCTTTGATCACTTTCTTGCTTTTAAGCACAAGATAATGATCCAGGCTCACACTGTACATTTTCTGCACCAGCCCTTTAATCAGCCTTTCTCCAAGGAATCCTGGTTTTGGTTTTGTTTTTGTTTTGTTACCGGGGATTGAACCCCTGGGTGCTTTACCACTGAGCCACACTGCTGGCCCTTTTCATTTTTTAGTTTGAAGCGGGGCCTTGCTCATTTGCTGAGGCTGACCTCAAACTTGTGATCCTTCTGCCTCAGCCTCCCAAGTTGTTGGGATTACAAATAGTGTACACCACCGTGCCTGGCCAACTCTGGTTTTTGTAGAGGGAAATGGTACTTAAGAGATCGCAGTCTAGATGCTAAATGTGTTTATTGATATTGGGTTATTATTGGTTCCAAGACTTTTCAGTGAACAATGCTAAGGAAAAATTATTTTATTAGTAAAAGGAGAAATAAGATCTGAGTTAATGCTGACATTTAAATTCAATTATAGAGTATAGGGCAACATTGTGACTTCTTATTTGTATTTATTTCTCTAACTCCATACTTTCCGTCTTACCTATCTCATCCACCCATCATCCATCCATCCATCCATCTATAAATATACTCACACACATAAGAATAGCTTCAAAATAACCATATCAATATTGTCACTAACCACATCCAATTTAATGCAATTAAAGTTTGTTTTGTGTATAGTGTTTCATTGGGATATATAGTCAAAATAGTGTGCTTTAAAGTCAGTTGAAACTGGTTTTCACCATATGTTTCTACTAACAATTTGATGTAACCATATGATGTAGAATTAGGTTCATTTCCTTCAGTTTAGTATGTGATTTAAAAAAATATTTAGAGATTCTTTGATTTTTTTCATTTTTCATTTACTTAATCTGAAGTCAAAATTATTAACCAATATACACTCTGGAAAGTCTGCATCCAGATCTGTTGACCTCTCTTATTTTATGAGTTTTGGAATTTCTTCTTTTTGAAAATATAAATACATGTGTGTATATGAATTTCCCCTGGCTCTATATACATGCACACACACACCCACACACACTCACACCCAAATAAGCAGACTGTGTCCTCTATTCTGCACCCAACTGTCCTCCTTATGTGTTTTGGAAATTGTTTTATAGTCTAATTTAGAGCCTGTTCTCATTCTTTTATGTAGCTGCATAGTATTCCCTTGTTTAATCTATATAGTCTGTTCAACTGATTCTTTACTGATAAATATATTGGGTTATTTCCAGTCTTTTCAATCACAAGTAATGATTTAAAAATGATCCTGTGCCTACATACTTTTGTATTTCTTTCATTGTACTTTTGGGATACATTCCTAGAAATCAGATTCCTGGACCAAAAGGTAAATCCCTATGTGGTTTTGCTTGATGTTACCTAGTTGCTTATTTCTGCTTTCCTTGCAGTATTGTGGGACAGGGTCTATTTCTTTCAGGCTTCTCCAATAGGATATGTTGTCAAATTTTGGAGTCTTGCCATTGTGACGGGATGAGAGCAGGTACCTTGTTTTAGTTTTAATTTGCATTTCATTATTTTCCTAGGTTTAGGGGCCACTTGCATTGTCCCCCCTGTGAACTGCCTATTCATATCTTTTGTCCATTTTTCTACTGAGCTGTTTTTGGGAATATTAACTCTTGGTGATATGGGTTAAAATATTTTCACTGTGCTTATGTTTTCTTAATATGAAACTTAAAAAAAATATTGTAAATTAAGTAGGGTGTGGTGACACACTCCTATAATCCCAGTGACTTGGGAGGCTGAGGCAGGAGGATTGCATTTTCGAGATAAGCCTCAGCAACTTAGTGAGGCTCTAAGCAACTTAGTGAGACCCTGTCTCAAAATAAAAAATAAAAAGGGCTAGGGATATGGCTCAGTGGTTAAGTGTCCCTGAATTCAATCCCCAGTACCAAAATATATATAGCAAAATGACTGCTTTCTTCCCATATTACTTCTAGATGTGTAGTCATAGTTAAGAAGTGATTTTCCAATTCTAGGTTATAAAAAAATCCACTAAGGGTTTCTTCCAAGTATTTGTATTTGTATTAGTTTTGCATTGCTATAACAAAATGTCAGAGGCAGGCTCACTGTACAAACAAAAAAAGGTATTTTCAGCTCACAGTTTTGAAGGTTCAAAGCAATGATGCTGGCACCGGCTTAACTCTGGTGAGGGCCCTCTTGGCTGCAACACATCATGGCTGAAGCGTATGGGGGCAGAGACCATGTTGCAAAACAGAAAGAAAGAGGCTGAGTGGGGTCAGGCTCAGGCTTTTACAAGCCTCTGGTGAGAACTAACCAGGGTTCCATCAGAAACACCTTAATCCCTTCTGAGAGTGGGCAGTGCCCCAATTGACCTGAAGACCTCCAGCTAGGCCTCACCTCTTAAAGACTCCACACCACCTCCCAATTCCTTCACCAGGAAGTTAAGCTTCTAACACGTGAACCCTGGGGAGAAGCTGCATCCAAACCACGGCAGCATTGTTCTAGTTTTTATAATTAGATCTGATTCATGTGAAATTGAGTGTGAGGATTGGAGGCAATTTTTTCTTTTTCTGTATGACTATCCAGTTGTCCCAACATGACATTAAAATAATCTTTTCTCCCACTGACTTGAAATGCTACCTTATGTATTAAATGTCCACAGGCACTTGGGCCTGTTTTCAGATCTTTGATCCCTGTAGGATACATAAGGATCATTTGTATATATACACGGCTATAATCATAGAGGCTTAAAATATGTTTAATATCCTAAAAGGCTATGGACCTATTGTTCTTCTTGTTTACTTATTTCTTTTTCCTTGCTACTCTTACTAAGTTTCTTCCAGAGGACACTTCAGGAGGGGCAAATGGCATTTTTGAGGGAGATTTCTCAGTAAGTCTCAATTAATTTATGAAGTACTCACTTTTTTATGATGTTCATTTTTTCCACCCACAATCATGGCATAAACATCAATTTGTTTAAGTATGCATTTATGTCTTTGAGACACTTTTAAAGTTTGCCTTTTATAGGTTTTAAATTTTAAGTTTATGTCTACTTTCTTTTAATTTTTGCTACTATAAATGGAGTCTGCTCTTCTATTATTTTTTCTAACTGCTCATCTTTTATATTTATGAAGATCATTGGTGTCTTCATGTTAATTTCATGTCTTACTACTTTACTAAGTTTTCATTCTTAGAAAAAAAACTGGGCAGTTTTTCCCCCCATATTCTTTTAGCTTTTCCCAATAGATATAGTCATATCATCTGCAAATAGAGATGTATTTTACACCTCCTTTTCCAATTCTTATGTCTCAATGTTTTCTCTTGCCTAATGGTTTGGCTGATATCTTCAACATCATGTTAAGTAGTCATGATGTGCTGTTTATTAGGGTTACTATTTTTTTTTTTTTGTATGTTGGTATTTTGTTTGGTTGCTAGTACTTTAAGATTTTTCTAGCTGGGTGCCAGCCAATGCAATGGGATCAGAATGATGTGTACCACAGCCAAGTTCCATAAAAAAAACCTCCCACATGGAATTTTCCACACGCTTTACCTTCAACTAGTTTGATGCAGACAAACAAGGTGAAGAGGAGGGAGCCACAATGTGGAGGGAAGCTGGGTCCCTGAGTGACCACTGAGAGGAAAGTCAACTGCTAATCAGAACTATAGTTCTGGAATTTCCATGAATGGATAATAAACTTCTATCATGTCTGACCCATGGTCCATCACAGCCACAAACATTACCTGAATTAATACCATAGAAAACATGACACTCAGCCAGGTGCGGTGGTGCATGCCTATAATCCCAGCACTTTGGGAGGCTGAGACAGGAGAATCGCGAGTTCAAAGCCAGCCTCAGCAACAGTGAAGTGCTAAGTAACTCAGTGAGACCGTGTCTCTACATAAAACACAAAATAGGGCTGGGGATGTGGCTCAGTGGTCCAGTACCCCTGAGTTCAATTCCTTGTACCAAAAAAAAAAAAAAAAAAAAAAAAGAAAAGAAAGAAAACATGATGCTCAAGAAACATGACCTTTCCCTCCCACTTTCTCTTTCTCTCATCCCTCATGACCCAGCTCAAAATGCCAGCTCCTTGGTGAGAACTTCAATCTCTGCAGGTGAGATTCAATAGTCATTCTGTCTTTTGTGCTCCCAGGCGCTCAGTGCCAGCCTCCCCAGATCACATAGGGGGGTGTAAATTCTTTGTTTATCCTCTCCTCCACTATCAGGGAGGTGTCTGGCCCACCTCAAGTAGCAAGTAGCAGGTTGAGTGGGGGGTGAAATGTGCTGCAGGGGCAGGGCATATCTGCTCTGGATGAAGGCTGATGTTGAAATGCCCCCAGAAGGGTGTGGCAATAACACACTAACCACCCCATCTAACTTTAAATTTCAAAGCAGATTGTTGGCCTAGTTACAATTTCAGGCCATTGCCAGGAACAGCTTTAGTAAAAACTCCTGTTTTTGCACTGGAGCAAATGACACAGGTCATGTTTCACCGGCTCTTTGCTTCTTACTACATCAAGTTCAAATCTTGGCTCTGACTGGAGCTGGCTTTGTGTTCCTGGGCCTGGTGTGGCCCCTCTGGCCAGAGAGCTGTAATCTGGGGGGAAGGGGCGACCTGACAGGGTACTTAGGGAAGCTGTGCTGCACCAACCGAGGCTGGGGAGGGACCCCCAGGTCTTCTCTGAGGACCTAGGTGGAGTTCCTATCAACAGACCCCCAAATGCCCAAACTGTGGGCCCAGGCCTCAGTTCTTCCTGCCCAGGGCAGCTCAGCCCAGCAAACCAAGCTGTTCCAAATTTCCCAAAGGTAGGCCCACACTAGACTTCCCCAGGCCCTATATTCCAGAGGGATTTTGTTTCCCTTCTGGTACCAAGTCATACAAAATTTAAACCCTTTCTACTGAAAATACCACAGTCCCATTCAGTTCTGATTTTTTTTTCACAATTACTTTGGTGGTGCTTTTGCAACATGACACATCAAAAGCTTCCTAAAATATTTCCTCTTCATTCCTTTGCCCCCTCCCCTCCACTGTCGTCTTCACTGCTGTGGATCTAGCAGGTCAGATCCTTGAGAATTTTGCTCCCTGGTGTTCTGGAGCCTCACTCCTGTCGCCTCAGGCAGTGCTGATGCTCATGTGAGCCCGGGCTTGGTGCTGGGGACCTTCAGCAGGTTCCTGTGGTGCACGTGAGGCTGGAAGTCCTACAAGCTGCCTTGGGGAGTGACAAAGAGCTCTGGGGACAGGGTTGGGCAGGAGTGGAATGGCTGAGCTGGGAGGAAGGTAGCAGGGAGGGGCTTGTGGAAAACTCCACTTGCGTCAATACTTGGCTCTGGCTGAGGCAGAAAAATGTGCAGCGAGCTCAGGTGCTTCCTGGCGCAGAGGTCCCACGGCAGTTGGCTTGGTAGGACGTGGTAGGGGTGGTGGCTTGGTAGGACGGGATGGGAGGCTTGGCATTGGGAACAAGGAGCCCGTGACTGGACTTGCAGCTTTTCTTCTGATGTCGCTGTAGTAGCTGCAACAGTTCAAAAGCACACACTTTGGAGCCAGATGGCCCAGATCCAAATATGGGCACCATCATGTGCTATTCCATGATCCAGTCTTTGTCCAAACCAGAGGGATCAACAGGGCCAACTAGCCCAGCAGCCTCATTTACAGAGGCGTGGGGAAGGGACTCCCAACACTCCCAGCTGGTAGGAGGCAGAGTTGGAGCCTGAACTGAAGAATCCAACTCTCATCTGAACACTTCATCCAGGACCTCATTGTGAATATCAGATACAAAGCAACAGCCACCACCAAGTTCCCCGAGTTAACCATTTGTCCCCTCAGCCATCCATCATTCAGCCACAGTTACCCATCCATATAGTACATTCCATCTACCAATCGCCCCTCCCTTCGTCCCTCCCTGTGTGCAGCAATTCCTTATCCACCCAGTCCACCATCCTATCCACCATCCTGCTGTCCAACCATCTGTCCACCTATTTTTCTATCCAACCACCACCACATCTATCAGTCCAGAGGAGAGGACTCTTGGAGGCATTACCAATGGGGTTTACCATAGGGTACTAGAATCTGCCATGAATGCTTTTAAACTTTTTGTTTCCAGTTCAAGTCAAAATGTTTACTAAAGCTGGGCACAGTGGCACATGCCTGCAATCCCAGCACTTAGGGAGGCTGAGACAGGAGAACCGCGAGTTCAAAGCCAGCCTCAGCAATGGCGAGGCGCTAAGCAACTCAGTGAGACCCTGTCTCTACATAAAACACAAAATAGGGCTGGGGATGTGGCTCGGTGGTCGAGTACCCCTGAATTCAATCCCTGGTACTAAGGAAAAGAATGTTTACTAAATTACTATTACTTTCACAGTATTGTTCTAAGCACTTCTGAGTATAAGGATTCAGAAAAGAAAAAAAATATTTCCTCCTTAAAAATATGACATCTAAATGTAATTTGAGACTGTGGATTGGATCTTGGAATGGGAAAATAAGAAACTACATCATTGCAACAATTGATGACATTTTAATATAGACTATGGTATAGATAATAGTATATTGCTGAAATGTTCAATTTCCTGATTTTGATAACTGTACTGTGGTTATATAAGAGAATTTTCCTTTTCTTAGGAAACTCCCACAGTGTTTAGGGACAAAGGGGAACGATATCTTCAACTTACTTGCAAATGATTTCAGAAAAAAGTTCTATGTATGATGTGTGCGTGAGTATATATATAAAATGCATATATAATGCAAACATTTATGTATATAAGGAGAGTCAGACAGCAATAGGGAGAGAAAATGGGACAAAAGTTAGCAACTGGTGAATCTGAGCTAAAGATATAAGGGAGCTCCTTGTACTATTCTTGCCAATTTTATGTTCATTTAAAATTATATAAAATAAAAAAATCAACCCCCAGATCCAGTCTCTTTTTCTTGAAGTTTACTGCTAGAGAAAGAATTTCAGATACATCTGAGCATAAAAGGGATGACACTTATGGACCTGTGGGGGTTCATGTGCCCCATGTCACCCCAG
This sequence comes from Geosciurus inauris, assembly GCA_004024805.1. NCBI lineage: Eukaryota > Metazoa > Chordata > Mammalia > Rodentia > Sciuridae > Geosciurus > Geosciurus inauris. Next base: position 11,956 of record PVHX01017087.1, on the reverse strand, counting down.
CAGCACACAGGGAGAGAATGGAAAAGGAACTCGAGCCAGGGGTGGAGGGGAGACTGGGGAGAGCGGCAGCTTTGGGGTGTGTGAGAACTCTGACAAAGCCAAAGGAGCTTCTGGGAAGTCTTCTAGGGCTTGTGAATTTGATCATTTGTCAAGAATCAAACATAGGGATTGAAATGCCTTCAAATTACTTTCAGTGGCCAGGCTAAGAGTCTTTGAGTGCAAATTCCCACAAAGATTGATTTACATGGAGCCCTGAATTTTATTCAGGTTTCAAATGTCTAATTATCCTCATTGATGAGTACTAGGACCAAGACAGCATTGGGACTGGACTGATCACAGAAGCAGCCATTGGAAGATTGTCCGATATACAGCATGAGCTGGAAGTGACAGCTGGCTGGGAGCCAGGAAGAGGAATCCAGATGAGAAAGAGGGAAGACAGAGGAGAACAGTTATGGAGCCCACATGCCTTTATTTCCCTTCATCCACACGATGTCCCTGCTAACTATTAGTAATCTATTTTACAGACATGGAGACCAAGTCATAGAGATCTTGTCCAAGACACACTGCTAAGTGGCTGAGCCAGAAACTGAATGATCCACACAGCTTCGGGAAAGCACGTTCTGAGACATTAGGGGAAAATGAGAAGGGGGTGGGCCAGAAGGGGAGACTCTGAATACCAGGAGCGAGAACTTCCCCAACAGAGACCCCAGGGTGGTTATCCACCCACTATGGCAGCCATCACGAGTCAGCCCCTGAGTCTGAGTGTCTGTTCTCAGAGGTGGGAGCTGTCTCTTCCCCGTGGCACCAGGCACATTGAAATTCAGGAGCGGGATCTGTGTCTCTGTGTAGGCAGATGCGACTGTGAGTGCCCAGCTGCGGCTTCCTGTTCTCTCCTGACACAGGATGGGGGAGCACCCCTCCTCTTTGCAGACTGGAGGATCGTCGGGCGCATACCAGCTGCTCGGTGACTCCAGTCTCCTTCTGCTTGGTAACCTGGACAGTAGCTTGGGGCCAGCCCGGACCCCTGACCTGGCTCTTCCTGGACATAAAGGGCTGAGCACGTGATGCTGTCCCAGAGGAGGCAGGGTTCTGGAGAGAGGCTGGAGGGCAGGAGGAAGGCAGCAATGAAAGCCAGAAAAGACTCATGGGGCTTCCAGCAAAACACAAGTAGGGTTTTCCCCCTGGTCCGAGGCTCTGTCTTCTGTCGCTGGAGGCAGATGTGATCAAGGCCCGCAGGATGACTGAGCCACAGAGGAAGAGGCCTGGGTCTCCAAAGGACAGTGTGTAAAACACAAAACTGGGAGGGCTAGCTCACAGATGGAAGAGAGATTCAGGGTTCAAGAGATTGGGACAAACTGAATCAAGAGAAATGCAAGTCCTACAAAATTCAAGGACTCGGTGCTCCTCTTGGCAATGGGACTTAGCAGACTAGCCTGGACATTTTTGTGGAGCACCCATTTTCTGGGAGCCAATATTGGACCCCGGGGTGCTGAAATTTCATAGCATCTGAGGCTGAGCTGAGGGTCACACCTAGTAACACACAGGGCCCACGATGGGAAGGAGGGTGGGTATCCATCCTGACTAGTCATGCCTGGGGTCTCCTGTGTCATGCAGGGGACCATTGATGCTTTCATACCAGGGTCAGAAAACTCATTCTGTAAAGTGCCAGTAGGAAGTGTTTGAAGCTTTGTGGGCCACAGTGACTGTCCCAGCCATTCAACTTCAGCTTTGTAGCCCTAACGTGCGGCTAGTGGCTTAGACAATAGTAAACAAAAGGGCGTGGCTATGTTCTGAGAACCTTTATTTACAGAAATAGGTAGAGGCCAGAGTTGGCTCTTGGGCTGCAGTTTATCTATCTACTTCTGAACTAGGACAGACAGAAATGGCTGGTTTGGGGAGGGCCTGGAGGCTGAGGCAAGGATGGATGGGGAGGGACCCAGGCTGGGCTCTGGGTGGTTAGGCGAGCCCACTTGGTGGTCTCAGAGGGAAAGTTACTAGGGAGGCTTGTTTCTATTCACATCAAGGAAGACCCCACAAAACACCAAAGGGGTGATTCTGCATCGTCAGGGGCGGGGGGAATCAGGTGGCGTGTTCCTCAACGCCCAGTCCCGCTCTGCAGTGAGAGGCCCTTTGCCTTCCATGACTGCCCTTTCCCACCCTTCCTTGTTTCCCTGTGAGCTGGTGCACCCTGCCCACACTGAGCCATGAATGATACATCAGGATGCCAGCCGCAGGCCCTTTGATCATGAGCTCCAGGAGCCAGGCAGACGTGTGTCAGGCTGGCTCCACTGGAGACTGATGAGCACTGTGGCCTGTGGCTGAAGATACCCCAGCTGCCTCACATGGGGGACAGAAAGCTGTCTCCTCCCGTGGCGTGGCGGGGCTTGGTCCGGGACTGGGCTCTCCTAACCTACTTTGTGACTTCACCAAATGGTCACAGGGGTGTTGGATGAGTTCATGTCTCTGGTCCTTTCCAGCTTAGGCATCTTGAAGCCAGGGAGCAGCCCCATGCCTGCACGTGGGAGCAAGAGCCTCCAAAAGGAAGCTCATGAACAGGTTTCTTGGGGTTGACCTTCTGGATCCCCTCAAAGCTCTGCAAGGGCAAGACTAAGCTCAAAATAGGTTCTCGCTCTGGGCCTGGGATTGTGGCTCAGTGGTAGAGCACCTGTAGAGCACATGCGAGGCATTGAGTTTGATCCTCAGCACCACATAAAAATAAACAAACAAAAATAAAGGTGTTGTGTCCATCTACAACTAAAAAACAAATAGACAAAACAGTTTCCCACTCCTAACCTCGTGCAATAAGCCTATGAAACAGGTGCCATCCATGAGGCTTTGGTTGCAAGTACCAGAAACCGCCAATGACTGCCACACACTGAAGCAGAGAAGAACCGGACTCCTCAGCAGGGGTCAAGGCACAAGTTACCACGTGGCTGCTCAAGTAAAAGAATCCCCCACCGAAAATGGCTTAACCAATGAGAAAACACGTCTATCATCTGAACAACAATATTCAGTGACAGGAGGCCCCACCTCCCTTGTCACAGCTGATTGGATAGGGCCCCAGGGGTGGAGCACCCTAGGCCCAGGGCAGCCAATCAGTAGCCTGGTAAGCAGCCAATGAGAGGGTCTGGAGGAGGCGTTCTGACCAATCATTTCGCTAGCTCTTAAGAGGGCCAGGCCGGGTCTCTTGGCAATCTGAGTCAGAGATTTCGAAGTATGGGACATTCTGTAGAGGGACCCGAAGACAAAAATCACACTGAAGGTAGTGAGCAGGAGGAGCCTGAGCCCCAGGAGGCCAGGAGGAAGTGAGGAGCAGGCGCAGTCAGCCTGGAGAGGAGCTGGCCATCTTTAAAACCAGGAATAGAAGATTCTCAGTCCTGAAATGTGAAGCAGATCTCTCCCAGCCTGGGGTCTGTTCTGGTGTTTATAAACCTTCCTGAGTCCTCACCAGGAGCCTTGCCAAGTGACTGGCATGACTATCTTGCTGCTCCCGCAGTATCCTTACCTATGACCTCCTATCAGCACCTGGGGCCTCAGGAGAGCAGTGGACCCCTGGCATTCTGAGAAATTCTCTTGTAAGATTGTGGTGTGGCATAAGCCAGGTTTCCTGAGTCAGGATCTGTCTCCCCAGGGCACCCCTGGGGGGAAGAGGGAGATGCTGGGAATGATGTCCAGGTCTTTGGCCTCCTGGACTTCCCAAGGCCATCCCTAAGCCAGGAGGCTTCCCAGGCATTGCCCTTTGCCCTTCTTTAAAATGGGAAGGTTGGTGTGGGGTGCATACAGAGGGAAAAGGGGAAGAAGGGAGGCCTATGGGGTCTCCAGAGTATGGTTATGTACTGCTTACACCCCCTCTCTGCCCCTACTGCGTCCTTGTTTCATTAACAACTCCTGAATTTCTCAGACACGGAGACCCTCCAACACCATAGTAGTGGGAGGTGCAATCACTGGAGTCTACAATTCACAGTGTACGCTGGGAATTGTAGATCCCAATCACTGAACCTCCTGGGCCTCTACTTCCACATTTATAAAATGGGATGACCAGAGTACCTACCACTCAGGCTGAAATGAGTTCAGATGCTGGGAAGGGCGCCTGGTGCATAGCATGTGCCAGGAATAATAGTATCGGCCTCTGCTCCTGAGAGCTGGGGCTCAGGAAAGGGGATGGGAAAGAGGGATGCACAGAGAGGAGGAAAGAGACAGAAAGAAACATTCAAAGAGGGAGAAGGGAATGGAGAGGCAGGGGGAATGTGGGTGCTGGCCTTTATCTCCCAGGGCTGGCTCAGAGCTCACCTTCTCGTTCTTCCTTCCCCCATATAATCTCCCCGGAATTCTGAGGAATTCTGCTTCCACCCCCAGTGGTTGCCATGGTGATGAAAAATCTGGACCCAGTGGAAAGTTCTCTCTGCTCTTGGCAACGAGGCTGCAGCACCCTGCCTCCTGCCTGCCCGCCTGTGCGTGGGCGGCTCGCTGCAGCTGCTGCCAGGATTCAGGGCCAGCTCTGCTCTCTGCAGAGTCCCAACCCTGCCCCCATGAGATCTAGGGTGGGAGCCCTGGTGCCAGGAGTCCTCAGAGAACGTCGAGCCTGTCACATTTTACAAGGGGAAATTGGGGTCAGAGAGGACCCCTGACTTGCCCAAGGCTGTGAAGGCTCTCGACTCCCCTTTGGTCTCTCCTGGGCCAGCATGGAGTCTTCTGGGGGACGTGGAATGCCTGAGGATGTCATAGAGAACAGGCCAGCTGTTGAGAGCCACAGGGATGCAGAAACACAATGGGATATTGGGGAGGCCACCACTCCTGTGGACTGAATATGTGTCCCCCAAAATTCATAGGCTGAAACCTTAACCTCCAATGTGATGGTGTTTGGGGAGGTGGAGTTGGGGAGATAGTAGGTCATGACGGGGGGCAGGGTGCCTGGTGATGGCATTAGTGCCCTTATAAGGAGAGACATGAGGGAGATGATTCTCTCTTCACCATATGAGGACACAGCAAGAAGGTGACATCTGCAAGCCAGGGAAAGGGCCTCCCTGGAAGCCAGCCATGCTGGCACCCTGATCTTGGGCTTACCAGTTTCCATAAATGTGAGAAATGAATGCTGTCTAGGCCACCCTGCCTAGGGCTGACCAAGATGATGAATGGTGGGTTGTTGGGCTGCTGTTTTCTCCCCTTCCAGCAGCCCCAGTTTTCAGCCAGCTTTGGAAGATCACAAAATCAGTCTTTAGTAAGCTCCTATCAGGGCCCCAGAGCCCCACATTTTCTCCTTCCTCCACTCCTTCCTTTACCCAGCAGACTGAGCCTTGAGGCCCAAGCTCTCACCAGGAGGCCAAGTGCCCCACACCAAGGTCGGATGGTCCTGGCCCCACTAAGAACCTCCCACCTTTCACTCATCCAGGTCTTTTTGGATTATTTTTCTGTCATCATTTCTACATATTATGGTATGAATATGTCCTTCGGAAATTGGTATGTTCAAATCTAATCACCAAAGTGATGGTATTGGGAGGTCATCACCCCATGCCATGAAGGTGGAGCCCTTGTGATGGAGTTAGTGCCCTTATAAAAATGACCCCATAAAGACCCTGCCCCTTCCACCCTGTGAGGACACTATGGGAAGGTGCCACCTGAGGACCAGAAAGCAAGTCCTTGCCAGACACCAAATCTGCCAGCACCTTAATCTTGCACTTCTTGGTCTGTAAACTATGAGAAATAAACTTCCCTTGGTTATTAGCTGCCCAGAGTATAGTATATTGTTATATCCAAAAGGAATAAGACACCATGTTTCCAAAACCTTTGTCCCTTGAGCAAATAGAATCCAGGCTTTGGATGCCTTGTGGGATTTTCCAGGCCCCTAGATGGTCATGTGGTGGATGTCTGGGACAGCTCCTCCAAACCCTGCAGGGGAAGATCTTCAAGTTGAATACCAGTGGAATTGGTATCAGTTGAATACCCCCAGGCCCCACAGACCAACCAGTGGTTGGGGCATGGGCTGTCTGGAGAGCTCTGGCCATGGAAAGACTGAGGCCAGATGGAGCCACGTTGCACGTACCACAAATCTCCCAAGGGACTGTCCAGACATTTTGGGAATATGAAATGTCCTTGTGATTCTTGCACAAATGAAACTTTTGTAAAGAAGGGGCCTCTCTCTCTGTTTCCAACCATTAACCTTGGATAGCAGAACCATGTGGGGAGCCAATGCTGCCTCCATGACCCCACGAGCTGCCACCCAAAGAATGAGACCCAGCCCACAGGTCCTAATTTTCCATAGCATCTTGGAGTTGAGACATTTCCCTAGAGACAGATTTTTGCCTGGTGTCTTCATTATACAGGGGCATGAACTGCCATCCAGAGAGAGGAAGTGATGGCCAGCAGGGGATTGGGACAGGTCCAGAGCCAAAGGTTGGGGCTTCAAGTTTTATTCTGTCTCACTCCTGAACGATGCAAACACAGAGCCATGGCATCGCTTTCCCATCTGTAACACAGGGCTCAGGTCACCAGCCCCTGTTAGTTGTTCCACCAAGTCATGTACTCATCGGGGGAAGCACCACACCAAGCTCCTGTTTCTCTTCCTTGCTCCCGACAGCCCGGCAGAGTGGCCCTGGTTTAAACAAAGAGGAGAAACAAACCTGAAGTCATTCTTAACCCCACACCATCCACCAGGCATCACCTCACTCATGAATTCATTCATTTGTTCAGCCAAAATTCATTGTTATCATCTATACTCTGGGGACACAGCAGGGAGACACAACCTACAGCTGACCAGTGGGACCAGAGGACAGGCAGAGCCACACACTGGAAGGTGGGAAGTAGAGGAGCCCCCCTCAATACAACAGAGGAGCCCTCTCTCAGTTTTGCAGAACCCAAGAAGTCTTCCTGAGAAGGTGCCTCAAGGATAAGGTCTAATTGAAGCTAAAGAAGCAGGGTTAGGGTTCTGGGAAGCGGGGACAGAGAGGGGAACATGGAAGGAGAGCAGGAGGGAGGCAGGTTCCCTGGGGCCACAAGATTCCTCCCCAAACATCAATTTCCCAATTAAACCGCCTCCTCACCGGAGGCAGGGACCGGGAAGGCGGTTCAGGACCACGGAGAGCTCCACAATGGCCTCCCAGGCCACACTGTGATCCTGCTAACTTGGAGGGGCAGAGCTGAGCCTAAGGTCTGAAGAGATGAAGGGCAGGCCCACGTGGGTAGGAAAACCACCAGGGAAAAAGAGGGTCTGGGGAGGCCTGAGGGACTGGCTGTCACCTCTCCCACTGGGCTGCAGTCATGGGCCCAAGGGGAGCCTGGTGAGCAAAAGCCATGAACAGCAGGATGATGAGACAAGTGGTTCTCCACTGGTTAAAACCAGAAAGCCCTTAGGAATCTAATCAAAAGGGACTGGTAAATTTAGAAACAACATAATAAATCAGTAAACTGTACAGTATGTCAGGAGATGATAGACATTGTGGGGAAAAGAACTGTCTCCTTCCCCCAGGAAACAAGTGACCCCAAAGTTTTTGTACAATGCCAGAGGTGTTTAGTGCCCCCGAGCTCTCCATGGATACAGTTAAGGTCCACTGCCTGCTGCCCTCCTGGGGTCATGCAGGCTGTGTGAGAGTCAGCAGGTGGAGGCGAGTTGGGTGGAGTCTGCCTGGTTCCCCGGGCCAGACCCCTGGCTCCTGACTCCCAGACCGTTCTTCCACCCTCGTATTGATGGACAGCACCTATGTGGTGTCAGTCTTATTGTGGACATTTTTGGACACAAGGTTGCATGGAAAAAGTAAAGTCAATACCCCAGAGAGGTTATGAGTTATGTTGAGACAGAGTATAATGAAAAAATAATAACAATTTGAAATTGTATAGAACATGCAAATTGTTAAGTGCTGTGGGAAAAAAAAAAAAAAAGCCTAGTGAGGTAAGAGGGCTTGGGAGCACCCGGGTTGCCTTTGGGAGTTGGTGGGCGAGGTGGAGAACTTGCGATTTTAAATGCAGAGGTCAGAATAGTCTTGCTAAGAAAGTGTCCCCTGAGCAAAGAGCAGGAGAGAGTGAGAGACTTGGCCAAACAGACATGTGGGCAAACAGGACTCAGGCAAAGGGGCAGCCTGTGCAAAGGCCTTGAGGAAGAGTGTGTGGAAGTTCTTTGGAGGAACAACGAGGAGGTCAGTCAGGCTGCAGAAGAGGAAGAAGGGTGAGTAGTGGGAGGAGGTGAGCTGGGGCCAGAGCATGGGAGCCACCGTGCAGACTGGCTTCTGTTGAGTATGATAAGAATGCGACCTGACTTTATTTGGAAAGCTCCTGTGTTAGTCGGCTGCCTGTTACTGTAACAAATAGCTGAGATATATCAACTGGAAAAAAAGTAAAGCTCACAATTTCAGATTTCCATTCATGACTGAGTGGCCCTGTGCCTTGGGCCTGTGGCAGCCCAGCACACCATGGTGGATGTGTGTAGAGGAGAAAGCCTGTTTAACTCTCACGACCAGGTGCAAAAGACAGGAAGAGGAAGGGGCTGGGGTACCAGTATCTGCTGCAAGGGCATGTCCCCAATGACAGGAGGACCTTCCACCAGGCCCCACTTCTTAAAGGTTCTACCACCTTCCAACAGCACCCCAAAGCCTTTAACACATGGCACTTTGTGGGACACTTATCCAAACCACAGAACCCCCTGTGCTGGGAATGGACTCTAGAGGAAAGGAGATGAACAGGTACCTGGATGAGAGGTGTAGGTGGCTTGGCCCAGGCTGGTAGGAGCAAGTCAGACTTGGTGGATTCTGAAGGAGAAAACAGCAGAATCCACAGATGACCACATGTGAGACGGAAGACAAAGAGAGTCCAGGGTGACTGGGAGTTCTGGTCTGGGCATCTGGAAGGTTGGAGGTGCTCTGGAAGAAGATGGGGAAAGCCACAAAAAGGGCAGATGTTGGGGAGGGGACAGGGACTCTGCTTCCGGTGTGTTGTTTGAGCTGCCGATTAGATGCCCCAGGGGAGATGCTGAGGTGGCGTTTGGAAATGCAGTTCTGGATCTCACCGTCCGAGTGGCTCCTGTGGGATGGGGGTCCTCAGCAGGATGCCTGGGCCCAAGCCCCCTCTGAGCCAGAACATTCTCCCCCAGGCCTTCCTGTCGTTGCTGGCCTCGGTCTTGGTGAGTTGGTGCTATCTACCAAGGCCAGCTCTGTGTGTCCGAACAACTCTGGCTTGGAGAAATTCCTTCTGTACTGAGCAGACTCCTGTCCCAGGGGTCTCAGAACACAGGGTAAGAGAAGCTGTGGCCTCAGACTGTAGGAGAAAGTGAAATATATGGGTTCCTTTCCTGAGACCAGGTGCCCCCAAGGCTCCTGGCTTGCCAACCAAGCTCCCTTTCTCTGAAGCTGACTCCAGTGGACTTCAGCAACTGCCACCAGAGACACCTATGTGGCCAAGTCAAGCACTGACAGAGAAGCCATGAGGATTCAATGAAAGAACCCCCTTAAATGCTTAACCCTTGAGTTCAGTCAGAAGAGGCAGGCAGGAGCTAACCAGATGAAGAGGGGGGAAGGGAACCCCCAAATTCCCCACTGGTACCTGTGTCCTCAAGCCATCTCTTGTCCATACTGAGCATGCCAGCTCCGCCTCCCCCAAAACCACTGTGGTCCTGCCCTTTTGAAACTGTAGTGCCAGCACAGTCCAGAGTCAAGACAGTGGGCACTGGACAGTCTGCATTCAAATCAAAGCCCCACGCTTATTAGCTGTATGACTTTGGCAAGTTACTGAACCCCTCTGTTTCCTTATCTGTGGATGAGGGAATGGTAACAGGACCTACTCTGTAGACTTGTTGTGAAGATGAGGTGGCATAATGTGAGCGTTTATTGTCCCAGTTGGGGCTATCCAGCCTCAGCTTCTGCTCAACCGGGCAAACCCAACAGGCCTGCGTGACTCACAAAGCTTTCTCTCAGTGCCTGAGCTCAGACAGCACCGCTTCCTAGGGAAGCAAATGGAGGCATCTTGGAGGGGCAAATGATATGCCTCAGACGCCACAGCCAGCTCAGTGTGCGCTCAGCCAGGGGCCCAGGGTCTGGCTGAGGGAGAGGCCTTGTCAAGAGACCGGATGAAGATGTGGTGGGATGGGGGCTGGAGCAGGAAGTGGAGGAGACGGGCGGATTGAGCAGGGGCGTCAGCGGAGGCAGGTTCCAGCAGGAAGAGGGAGAGGAAACCAAGTGGCCTCCGGAAGGGCCGCGGAAGCTCTGCTGCAGGCACCTGGCCATCCACCGGGTCCCTCGCAGCTCCCCACACCCCGCCTGGCTCTCGGCCCTGGACTGAGCAGAAATGACATTTGATGAGTCACCCAGCAGCTAGCACAGTCCCAGAGCTTCCTCCGGCTCTGGAGGCCGCTGCTCACCTCTGTTTCCCGTCCACAGCTCCTCAGGCCTCAGCTTCTGATTTTCCCCTGGGCCACCAGCTAAAGCACGACCTTGGGCAGGTTGCGTCACCTCTCTGAGACTGAGACTCCTCAACTGTCCAGTGGGTCATGTCATCACTGGAATGCAGGTTTCAGGAAGCCAGGGACATCGATGACCTGTTTGCTGTGGACCCCGTGGCCTACAATAAGTCAGGTACATGACACTCAGAACTCTGGCAGTGAATGAGGGAATGAACAGTGCCCAGTCTCACTCTGAGGACAGTCCTGGGCAGATGAACTAATCAGATGAGCTAATAGCAGCTCAGTCCCCCGCTCCAGATGTGCGTGCCCCCTGGTGGCTGACGCCTCCTTCCAGAAGCCTCAAGACCTCAGACTTGGTTCACATAAGTGAGCCAAGACACCACCAGCCCTCCCATCCCTTCCACCCCTTATACTTCCCAGCTCCCACATTGTCCCCTGAACACCCAATGGGAGTCCCTTCAGGGTCCACCCTCATTGCCTGTCCACCACTTGCCCCCTCTGCCCCCTGAATAACACTCAACTTCAGTTGACTCTCAGCTTGGCCAGACCATATCATCTCTCCCATGCTGCTTACCAGAGGGACCTTCCAAATCATCTGTCTCTGGTTACAAATTCCAGCTCCCCAACATTCTATCCTTCCTAGTGCAGTCACAGAGATCTTTTTTCTAGGACTCTTATTGTCCTCACGATAAAGTCCAGATTTGTCAGAGAGTCCTGCATGGCCCTTGGAGACTGGGTTCCTCCAGGCTTCTCCTCTGCACTCCAGTCTCTTCCTACCCAACACCGTTCTCAATGTTTCAGGAATCTCCATGCTTTTTATGTCTGAATGCATTTCTATCCCTTCAGCCTGGAATGCCTTGCTGGACTGGATAATAACTATTGCCGGGTGCGGTGGTGCACGCCTGTAATCCCAGCACTGTGGGAGGCTGAGACAGGAGAATTACAAGTTCAAAGCCAGCGTCAGCAACAGTGAGGTGCTAAGCAACTCAGTGAGACCTTGTCTCTACATAAAACACAAAATAGGGCTGGGGATGTGGCTCAGTGGTCGAGTACTCCTGAGTTCAATCTTCAGGACCCCAAATAAATAAATATCTATCCCTCAGATCCCATAAGAACATCCATGGAAATCCATTCCAACCATCCATGATATAAAACAGTTACTCCAACTTGCATTACTTCCTGTGAACACATCTACTGTATTGCGTTTCTCAAATTGTACCTTAAGCTTTTGAAGTCTGACTTCCCTATGAGATATTTCTAGAATAGGCTTATGGCTTATTCAGATGGAAAAATGTAGACATGAATATAGATGTGAATATTTAAACCTAAGCAGTATCCAGCCTAAGAAGGTGTTCATAAAAATGTAGTCAATGAATGTATTGATGAATAGGAAGGATGTATGGACAGAAGAAAGACTGATTGGACAGGTGGAGGATGGCTGGATGGGAGTAAGGAAAACTGGATGTGTGATTGGAGGGATACATTGAAAGAATGAGGATGAATGAAAGGAAGACAGTTGAATGAAAAGAAAGGATAGATATTGAATGGAAAATGGAAGGATGTATAAATGGATGG